>CAUZXS010006511.1:75000-165403 GCA_963585895.1 Sepioteuthis lessoniana
AGATGAATTCATTCTTTTCCTATGGGGATTAGCGAGTACTGAAACGCAGACTCCTCCAGAATTTGAACTTGGGTCATCGATTCTAGTTCTACGACGATAACCAGTATGCTACACGTGTTTTATGTAAGTGTATGTAAATTATATTTTGAATGGTTACCCATCTTTGACTTTGGCAATGTAGAAATATATTTCGATGGCTACAAGGAAGAATTTTTTCATATTAAGGAGAGCTACAACATTGCCACAACCCCGTTTATAATCCCTATTTGTAGTTATCTACTTCAGTTTTATCATTTCATCTCAAGAGGTTCAATGTACCATTGAAAAACACTGCTTAGTTTTAAATCTTCCTGTCAACATGTCGATTATGTCATTTGTTCATTTAGGTTTGGGCTCCCATCCTGTGCACCCACCCAGAAAAAGAAAAAAAAAAAAAAAAAAAAGAAAACTTATGTCAAGTCAAAGTTCTTCAGAGGTTTCACTTTACGTGGTTGATAACGTCAAAGAAAATATGAATTTATTTTTTTTAATGAGTTCTCAATATTCGAACATCGATTAGAGCTTGATGGTTAACAAACTTATCAAGTAGAAAAAAAAAAAAAGCGTGAGTGCTGTGAATTCGACCCTAACAAAACATTCAATATATCAGTTTTGTAAATGATCTTTTGCCTGATTCCTGGCTGAAATAGATATTTTCTACTAAAATCAGAGGTTAAGGTTCGAACCAGGTATAAAAGCCAAAATTTTGAATTCTGATTTTCAATGCTATCATTTACAAAAGTGAGCCTTATTTGGCACAAGACAACAGGTATGAGGCACCCAGTAAGAATCGAACTCAGAAACAATGGCCTGCTAGCCTAGCTTGCTAGCCATTACACCATGCAATGTGCCCTCTCGCCATTAGAAAAGTTGTATTACTATCTTCAAGTTTTGCCAGTCGAGCTGGCTAACTATTACACCACACACGATGCCCTCTCTCCATTTGAAAAGTTATATTACTATCTTCAGCTCAAGTTTATTTTTTTAATCTTATAGTGTACTATGCTTTGATTAGTAAATAGTTATTTATTAAGTTTAACTTAGCTGTGACACAAGGCCAGAAGGTGTTGGTTAATTGAACTCACTAGTCATATTCAAATAGTCTTCTTCATAGTAAACTAACCCTTGTCCTGTAATGTGAATCTTACGTAGTGTAATGGTTAGAAGATCATGGTGAAGATGAAGTATTTACTAAGATTAGCTAAGTGCGACAACAGGATAAATGGGGTAAGCCTTATTTTTTATTCCAAGTCTGTTTGCTTTGAGAAATAGCAACCAAAATCTTGACTTTAACCAGGAATAAACAACGACTTCAACCTATGTATCTATTTTAATCACGAGATATCCAGCACAAACTAGATTGTGTTCTGAATGGTGAGTGCTTATAAATAGTTGGTAGGTTTAACTTACTACCCAATCAATTAAATATCGTTGAGCCAGCCCAGTACTTTGGTGAGTGACCACTTAAGAATACTAGGAGCCGTAAGCAATTTGGGGCCTGTAATAAAGTTCAGGGGAAAAGTTACAATTAATTTATTGTGACCATTTCGGGTTAAATTTTGTGGAGAAATGTTTTTAATTCGAGTGAGACGTAAGGGATTTATTGAGTAAACACTTTATTTTTCCCAGTGACTTTTGACCGAAATTCAAGTGCCTGGTTAAGTATTGCTTAGTAAATTTGAATTCACGCTGAAATCACGTCCCCCGTACAAGTTAAGCAGTGATTAGTCTGTTCACTTCTGAGATAGGTAAGTGCTTAGGTACAGTACGTGTTGTAAGCAGCTTAGTTTTGCGTTGGGTTAAAGTAAGTCATTTGTTAGCTTGCACAAAAACCGCAGCACCAAGTTAGTACCCGTTGGAATAAACAAAAAATTGATGTTTTTTATGTGTAGAGAAAGTGTTACAAATCAGACAGACACGATCTTTTAGTGGGTACTTAAAGCAGTCATTTAACCTTTTTATTTTACAGAAGTGCAAATCTGACATAATCTCAGTTCTTAATTTAGAAAGGTACGTTGCATTTTTTTCATTCATATCTGGAAGTTTAATTAGGAAGCACTAAGTTTTAAGATTTGTTTATGCAAATATCAAATTTTTGTTTTGCTATGTATTTTTTCAGAATTTTAATTTTCTCGTTTTAGAAATTTCTCATTTTTCGAGAAAAATAGGTTAAAATGGAAGCGAAATTTGCTCCGAAGTGAGGATGTAATTCAGTTTATAACAAACGTATGTAAAAAAGGTCATTGACTTTTTGTCTACTATTTTAAGAGACCCGATGTTCAATTTATTATGTTCATTTTACTATGTAAGTATACTGAAGAATTTGACGCATATTTTATTTTCTGTTCGTTTTCTTGTGAATAAACAATTCTCTTTCAGACACTTTTGCGTTGAAAGAATTTTGAAATTTTAAATCAAACCTCGATTTAACAATTTTTTTACTCTACTTGGTTTCACTCAATTTTTTTTTTCTTTTTAACTCAAAAAGAAATGCCCCCCCCAATTTAAAAAAAAAAATGCCAAAATGAAAATATTCGCTGAACTGAATCTTTAAGTATATAAAATAACTAGTAAAACTCTATCCCATAGAGATAAACTTTTGTTACAGGTAAAAATGTTTCCATTGTGAATACAACTTGACTTTGAGAATAAAAACATTCTCAACATAAGAATTCAAGAAACTTTATATACATTAGAGTTTAAGAATTGTCTGTTCAAGAATGCGAAGAAACACAAATGAGCATAAATACGAATTGGAGGTGCCCGTGGTGTAATGGTTATGGTCGTAGGAAATGAACACGGCGACACGAGTTCAAATCCTGGACGAGACTGATTGCATTTCACATAGCACTAATACCCTTGGGAAAGGTATGAATCCAATTATTCTCCCTCCAGCTATGGGTAAATAGTAGGATAGACTAGGTTCTTTAGCCTTGGTGAGGCAACTAGTCTAGGAGAAGGAAAACTCTGAATTCAAACCTGTTAAACTCCGCTTAAAAAATGACCTTGTGTCATATCCTGCCCGAGCGGAGGGGTTGGTAAATATGATAAATACGAATTCTTAAAAAAAAAGTTCACTAATTCGGTTGATTTAGATTTTCGATAAAGTTGTCGAGGAAACCCCCACCCTACTCCAAAAAAAATTTCAAAAAGTTTTCACACAATTTTGGAGTTAACATTTTTTTTTTTTTTTCATAGATCAACCACACTCAATTTTTATTGATATGTAAATTTAAAATATCCTAACTCCTTCGGTAACTACGTTTTACTTGCCTTAAAAATAGTACTTGTTTGAAAACGGAAACCTTACTCTTGAAACTTTAAAAAAAATATTGCTCTCAAGTCAATATTTTTTTATTTTTTACTCAAAGGGGCAAGTAATAAAAGGAAAATTTAATGTTAATTTCAGTTAATTTTTTCCCATTTTACCAATTTAAAGAAATTCGTTGTTAGACCCAACTTAAATGTAATAAGTTTAAGTAAATAAATGACAAGTGAAAAAATATTTGAATAGCTTTATAAGAATTATATACGTCTGTTTGCATTAAATCTTTTTAGGGAATAACCTGGCTGACAGAAAAGACGTGTTTATTGTCTGTTGGTATTTCTTTACACCTTTTCAAGTTTATTTTTGTGGGTGGTGGAGAAACACTTTTCTTTTGCCTTAGGATGTAATGTTTCGGAGGCAAAATTCTCAAGCGTAAGACTGAAAACGCAATAAATATTATTAGTGTTGAAATATCCACCCTTCTGGAAGTTTGTGGTGGTATTAAATGTTTTGGACGATTCATATCCAAAGTAAAGCAAACAAAAATAAGCCACTTTCAGTTATAATGGATGAAAGATTTTCATATATACATTAGACTTTTTTTTCTTTCTTGAAACTAAAACGACTTAACGTTTTTAATTTGTTTTAAACAATAGGCTATTGATATCTCCCCACCACCAAGTGTTTTTATTTATACCTCCGGAGAAATATACATAAGTATGATGTCATACAGAATTGCGTACATGGAAACCTCCTTTTGGATTTATTCAAAAGCAAAGATAATTATAGTTAGAATTAATAATATGGATTGACAGTGATTCGTCTGAAGATGAAAAAACTCTTAACACTATTTGAGATGAAAAGGATTACTCTTTGTTATAATGACAATCTATTACTCTTTAGATATGAAAACACGGATCTTCAGAATTTTATTTATAATGTGAATTATTCGCCAACGTTAAACGTTTTGGTTATTAGTTGTGAAAATAAAAAAATTCATCAGGGTCTGATGAATTCTTAAATGAAAGAATTAAAGTTGTAAAAGTTCTGTTGCCGTTGGTGTCGTTCTATCATATTTATCTGATGTAATTTGTGTTCGAATATTTATTTTGAAAACGTATTCTATTCCCTTTAAAAATTGTCACATCTGTATTCATATAAATATTTTGCTCTTATTTACCTAATCTGAATATTCCATGATATCTATCCGGTTTATTAATGTCAATTTACTTTATCTATCAGTTCGACCCTAATATCTGTTTACTCGTGTAAAAAAAACAACAAAACAGAAAAACAAAAAACATGAAGGGAAATCATTTCAAATAATGGATTTTTATAACTTTAGTACAAATTGGATTAGATAAGGAGATAACTTGAAAAAGCTGATTATGTCTGATAGGTTTTTGGTTTGAAATCCTACTAGATTCGACAATTTTCTGGCATTTTTTTTTCAAAGGTATATAAACCAACATTTTGAAATCTTTAAAACTATGATTGAGATAAATTTCTCAATTAGGTTTGACCAAACCGTTATTTATGCGTGCTTTCCACATCGTTGATATTTATAAATTCGTTTTTAAGACAAATTTCGCCTGCATACTTGTTACAATCCAGACATGTGATATCGTAAACTCAAACCCTGGATTTGATGTTATTATTTTTACTAATTAAATTCTTGATTTTCTCTGAAGAGTTAGTTACTGCCTAAATTTTCTTTCTTTGCCTTTAACTTCTGTTTATATTCTTCGTGGCGCTATTTCTTTGACAGTTTTTGACCATTTTAGATATTTTCAAAATATAGAAAACACAATTTTCCATGTTTTTCTTAGAACTATAGTTTTAAAATGCACTCAAAATATTTATCCGAAAATTAAGCTTTAAGTATGGGTGGTCAGAAGTCACGTTCTTCGTAACAATGTGTTATATATATGACATATGACCTGTGCATTGAAATCAGTGAATACAGCTGCTCAAAAGAAAAATCAAAATAGATCTAAGAGGGTAGGAATCGCTATTGACTTTAGAACATCAATAATTATGTAGACAAGGAAAAAAAATTCATTTTGCACAATAAATATTCCACCCTTTCCACGGGACTTAGAATACACCGACTGTGTCCTCAGAAGATGTGTGAGACTTCTCCCTCAAAAGAGGTGTCCCTTGGTATGACACTAAATTGCATCTGGTGGTGAGGCTTCAATTCTGGAGATCTGAAACGTATAGAGAATCTCTTAATTGGCATTACTCCCTGGTCGACTCTGATCTGGCGAAGTAAAAAGGTTTATGGTGCTATCTAAGAGTTAAATAGATCCGTATTCAATAGGAATATGTTGGCGACCGTAGTCAAGGGTGACCAGAAGGCTCCCTTTTCAATTGCTACTACACCGATGGCGCTACTCCTTCCCTTGGATTGCTCCACTTTACCCTCGAAAAAGAAGCTTATATTGCTGAGTATTAAGCAAGAAGGTATCAAGAGCCATTTTTAAAGTCTTTGGTATGACGTGACCTGGGATTGAACCCAGGTCTCTCGGACCATCGAACACTCTACCCACTAGGCCAATGAGCCAGTATCCATTCAATAGGAATACTTGATGTCATAAATGCAAATTATTTATATCAAAAATAGTTATCTGAAGCTATAATGGTTTTGCTAAGGATTATTATTTGTTACTTGAAACAATATGACTGTGCTAACAAATGACTTTTAAAAGGAAGTTACTTAAAACAATGCAATTATTAGATGGGAATAAATGAAACCATACAACCGTGAAAATTTCTATTAGACAGAAATATTTGATGCTATAACGGCAAAAACGCTTTAGAAACAATTATACAAAAATATGAAAGTACGGTGAGCCTATTTCCTTTGCCTCTAAAGTGACTAGTTGAGTCGATATGCCGTTAAAATCAATTGAAATGGCCATGACTGCAGAGGAACGGGTACCTACCTTAGAAATATCAATAAATCTGTCGTCTAATAAAATGAACTAATAACATTTTTTGTGCACCACAGATATTCATTTTTCAACATAATCTTTAGTATTGCTAATATATTTTAGTCATAGATATCAATCTCTTAGAGCGAACATTATGTAATGAAAATCATAGTTCAGCTAAAAATTTGGAACTTGCTTATTTACTAACGGGTAAAATATTTATCTGAGGGCTGAAATAATTCAAAATACAAATCTATCAGAATAAAAGAAAATTCTGAAGAAACGTTGTTTAACACCAAGAATGCCTCAGAGATTCATATGCTTGGAAATGACGCTTCTCAAATTATCCACCACAGAAAATTCTATTTTTGTCATAAATATCAATGTCTTAGATCGAAAATTATGAAAATTATCAACAAGAGAAATGCATTGCTTTTGTTGCCATTATTTTAATGATTAAAATATTTTCCTAAATTGTTTCTAAATATTTCTACATCACCAGGACGATATAAAAAAAAACCCCAGATAATTTGTACTTGGGATTGTGTAAAACATCTTGAATTTGACTGTACAGACCAATAGTATATGCACCACAAAACAGACTGTTCGAGGCAGCAAGAAGAAAGGAAAAAAGAGGCTTTGTGAGTGAAATTCAAACTGTTTAACCAGTCCACACAAAGAAACTAGATTATAAACAAAGAAAATAAAATCTGTCAGTGAGAACGCCTTCAAGCTGGCCAAGGAGTGAAATCAAAAAATTAGTGAATAGCTGGAGTGATAAATAAATATGAAATAATTGAAGCGTGTTCCAGCAAGTAACAGACATAAATCGAAAAAGTGACCTGGTCAGAAGTTACAGATTCCACACAAGACTATTTGGAAAACTTTACGAAAACTGTTGAAAATGATTCTTTATAGTTATTGCAACATCTAAGTGGTCAGGACAAAATCACGCGTCGTGACTTCTGTATAGAAATGCTGGAGTATCGTGATGCAGGGTTTATGGAACATTTATTTTCATTAATGAGACGATTACAATTAGCAGTAATAAGTTTCAAGTGTTTCTTCACAGAAGTGGGTAGTGTAAGTGTCCACATCTTATATTTTAGATAAAAGCTATCCAATCTTTTAAATCCAGCATAGACGCGCGCGCTTATCTGTGCAAAAGTCAAGTGAGATCTCATGTCAGCAAACAATTGCAGGCTCATTTTTACACGAGTCCTTTCTCGGTAACCTCAAAGGAATTCGTGTCAATTCTATGAAAAAGTCAGATTAGGCTGTTGAGTACATCGACTCCATCTCTGCAGAGCGGTAAGTCCCTCTAAGAGTGTCTTGGATATGACACTCAACCATCAGATGGTGAAGCTCCAGCCTGGTATTTAGGGAATGCGGAGTACCCTTTATTGCCAGGTGTTTTGCAGTTCACCAACGGAAATAGAATGTTTGAAAGTTTCGAATTTTTTTTCGTTTCATTTGAAAATCCGTACGTCCTGATGAAAATTTCATGTTTTCACATGAATTCATTCTCTATTTGTCGCACATTACGTTCATTTTCGGATTAATACCCTGGGGTAAATTTTTGAGCTCTTATCCCCGCAGCTATGGATTTAATCCTATTTACCAACCCCTCTGCTCGGACAGGATATGACACAAGGTCAATTTTTAAACCATGGGTTTAATAGTATTACGACTATTCTTCTACAAGGATGGTTTTGGCCATCTTAGACCCGCCTTTTCTCTTAAAAATCAAGAATTTAAAAACGTTTTAATGAATACTCAAAAATAAACTTGAACTGAACCACATTAGTAACATTTGATGTACTATTTTAAGCATTTTTTAAAAATTCCTTATTGAAATGGAAGGAAGCTTCAAACCTCGCTTCAACCAACAGACGTAAAACCGTATTTGATAGTTTACTATGTATTGCATAATGTCAAAAGTATATCGATCATTATTGAGTAATATAAATTGAACTTATGTTATGAAGTAAGTGTTGACCAATCAGATTAAATTTCTGTTGCACATTTGTCCTGTGTCAGTTGTATATTCGTTATAGATTACTCGAGCTATTAGCTTTGTTTTGACAAGCACAATTTATTAATAACTCGTTCCTGATGATCTGTCTTCCAGCCAGCATTTCCTCATTGCATTAAAGGAATGTTAGGAGACACGCTCTGATGCTCGTAGTAATATGTTGATAAAACGAGGCAATTTTTGAATCCATCCACGCATAAATGTGTGTGGGCTATGCTAGTTGTAAAATGTTGAAACACTAAAAATTCACTAATTTGGCCAAGTTTTTTATGCTTTGCTCAAAAAATATAAAAAAAAATAGCTTCGCGTAGAGGCTTTTCTACGTCCTGGTTGGTAGGTTATTTGGGTTTTATGGCATATCAACCTTTGTTGGTTATTTAACGACAAATCCATTTTTATTCAAATAATCAGTTCTATTTCAAACAATTCAGTTTAGCATGAGTACACAGTTTAATTTTCAAAAACATTTCTATTTTGAGCTTTTCAGTTTAGTCAAACACTTTTAATTCAGTTTAGTAAAAAAACAGATTTTGTTTATACACAGTTAAATTTCAAAACAATTTAGTTTAGCCTAAGTACAGTTCATCTCAAAGAATTCTGTTAAGCCTAAGTACGCAGTTTAGATGTCAAATGTTGTTCTATTTCAAGCAATTTAGTTTAGAATTGATGCATTCTACGGCCCCAGTTGACTGGGCAATACACAGTTAATGTAAAAAAAGTCTTATTTCAGATTAGCATGAGTACACAGTTTAGATGTCAAAACAGTTCTATTTCGAACAATTCAATTTAGCATAATTACGTACTTTTAATTTTTAAAACGGTTCAATTTTAAATAATTCAGTTTAGCATAAATATAGTTTAAATTCAAAAAACAGTAGACTCAAACCAGTTTAGTTCTATTAAACCCATAGATAGGAGCCTTATCAGGTGCTACCACTCCGGAGCCAAAGCGGACTTGGGGGCGATGAAAATGTGAAGAAGTACTCCGCATAGAAGCAGTCGGTGTATTCTACAGCCCCAGCCGACTGGGCAATTTTCTGCGTCCTGTCTGACATTAGTGCCGGACGAGGTATCAATGATATATGGCAGACTCGAGGCCGAAAGGTCTCCGGCTAGGCTAGCTGCATTATAGTAACCTTTGTATAGCACTGAACACCATGGTCCAGTTTAAACTATAATCAAGCATCTGTGCCTAGACTCATGTTTGAGTCCATGTCCAGCTTAGCCTATCAGCCTCACATTGCAGTTAGTGAGCCGATGACCTGCATAGTCAAGCAGGGTTCGTGCCATGGCTCGTGGCTGACCTTCCCCTCCTCTAACCCCCACTATAAGCCAACCTTCGAGTCATTGACCTAGTGTCGAATCCTGTTTGGTGGGAGGTAGACACAAATATTAGCTTTGCGCTAGATCCCATCTCTGTGGAAGAATGAGTTAAATACTTAAAGGTGTCCACTATTCTGTTGGCCGTTTTGAGTTTAGGAGGCATACCAACGGTCTTGTTTCATCTTTGGAAAAAACAAGTAAATTTCTCAGACTTATAGAATTAAAAAGAATAACTATTTTACAGAACTTTTGCGTCTCTTAGTACGCGCACACATAGATATGTGCTACATATCGTTCTTGTGGGAATACTATAAAACGTATCTAGGGTATAACGCCAAACTGTATGTCATGAATAGGTTCCAATTCTAGGGAGTGAGGCGTCACCCTCTTCGTTCCCATAACAGGTCTACTCTGATCCGAAGTGGTAGTATCTGTTAGGGTCCCCATGTATGGGTCAAATAGATGAAGTTTTTCTACTGATTTTGAAGAACGATTTTTGTACTATACACAATTGGTTATCATAATTGTAAAATTGAATTTGGCAAAAAATAACCCAAGGAGTGACACATCGTAAAACCAATCAATCTACTAACCGAGTAAAAACATTCGCGTGAAAATAATAAAACTAGAATAGAAAATCCAGGAAAGACTGAAGGATTCTAAGAAATATTTCAAAATTATCTTCGATATATTGAAGTTGGATGATTTAAAATGGTGTTCAGAGCTAATGCAGACTCCAAAGAATTATCAAGTTATAAATTAGACGAGAGGTTGCTTTATTTTCTGAACTGATGCGTATTAAGTTAATTGCTCTCATAAAAATACCGCTATATGACATTTTTACTTTTTTTCATTTCTTTGCTGGGTTACACTATATAATATATAATTATATATATATATATATATATATATATATATATATATATAAATATATATATATATATATATATATATATATAGGATTTTAGTTATGTATATTTAACGACAATGACACTATCCGATTGAATTGTTTTTTTTTAAGTCTTCAGTGAATGAATTTGTCTGCATTTAGATCCTGCACATGTGCATGTCATTAACTATTATGGTGCATTTCCTGTCGCTGTAAAGTCAGAAAAACGTTCAGGGTAGAGCAATTTGGTTAACAGTCACAGAACTCCGCCCACAAGAGGTTTTTGTCTTCACTGGCAGAAGATAGAAGAAAGGCAGACATTTTGAATAATTGCCAATGAAGATTAATGCAAAAGATGAATTTTGTCATTTGGAACACGGCTGTCATCATTGCAAAAACATTTATGTAATAACAAAGAAAATGTATTCAACTTAAAGTGTGTAATTATATCATATTCTGTTCATAGAGTAGGGTTTGGGTAAATACAAACGTGGAAAGTTAATATAAGTAATCTTCGCGGCCCACATATTGGTTGAAATAATTCGGTGTCATCACACCAGTGCTCGAGCCCAAGTAAAAGCCAGGATATTTGCATTCCGATTTTCATGGCAGCAAAACTTCTAGACTTGAAAGATTTGTGTAACAGTGTTTTTCTACCTTCCTATTTTGTCTTATCCCTAATATGCTATGCTTAGTATCATACTTTCCACAGGTTAGTGTTCGAACCCAGGTAACAATAAAAATATCTTTACATTATTGGCATGACTAAATAGTTCCTAGTTTCCCATCTATTTCATTTGGCTTTGCCAAACCAACAAAATTGTGAGGACTGTCTCAGTTCTAAACATTAAAAAAAAAGTTTTGATCCTGATATAACGCATTAAAACGAAATGAAGTCACTCTGAACCTGGATTTGAACAAATTTCATTTTCTATGCTGTTAATGGTTATTCTACCACCCCTCAATTAATGGAATGTATAAATCCAAAGAAAATGTGATAATAATACCAGTTAATTTAAGTAAGTAATGCCAGCATTTTCTTACATAACACTAGTTTTTAAAGACATTTTTTGTCCCACACACACAAAAAAAAAATTGTTAAAAATGCAACTAGTAGTTATGAATGAAGATCACGTGAACACATAATTATAAAAGAAATACTTTAATAGAAATGTTTGCACCAAAGTAGAGTGAAAAGGGGTTAAGATGATCGAGCTAAATATTATTCATGGCCTATTTAGTATTTGAAACGGTTGTTTTGGCACTAGGTGACACTGGTCTTTAAATGCTGATTTGGTTTTCTTTTTCAATCCTCTAGGATCTCTGTAGGATTTTCCTACCCTATCTTCAATAGTTTTAGCTTATTCCTGTAATATGCTAAGCTTAATAAATATTCCATTTCCCACAGATCAGTATTCGAGGTCAGTTAAAGTTTGTGATTTAACCTTAGCTTTGTCAATAGTGAGATATCTGGCGGAGATGGTCTGTGGGAAAAGCTTATTAATACAATATATATATATATATATATATATATATATATAGTGTATTACAGCAGATACTCGGAGTATCATCAAACTAGTTTAATCTAACATGGGGCTACCATTGTGACACACCCAGTTATCGTAGAACGTGTTTTTCAAGTAATAAATTGTAATAGTTGCTTGCCAATTAGAGATTTATAGGCGCTTTTGAATTTTGCTTTTTGTAGGATTTAACGCTCGACACAAAATATACAAACTATCGTTAAGAAATGAAATATCAAATTTTTTTTTTTTAAATTCCTGAAATAAGGAATCATCGTTGTTCTACGCTGATTTAATGAAACTGATTTTCTCATTCTGGATGTTACAGTTAGGCCATTCCATCTTCAGATATCTCTTTTAATCAGTAACTTTTGGAAAATTTCAAACATTACTCTATTCAATCTAGGGAGTAGGTTGTTCTTGTTCTGCAGTCTGCACATTGAGGAAAATTTTGATTAATTTATCTGTTTCTTTGTTAAAACTTACCAAGCAGTCGTGAGTTCAATCCCTGGGGCAGGGAGTGTAAAAATTATATACTTTGTTTCAGCAGAAGTGACAAACATCACCAAAACAAATTAAGAAGTAAGTAAAGTTGGCGGCCGTAGTCAAGGGCGACCAGAAGGCTCCCTTTTTAATTGCTACAACACCGAGGTGTGTGTGTATGTGTGTGGGGGGCGTCACACCTTTCCCTGGATTGCTCCACTTTACCATTGATACGTACCTTATATTGCTAAGTGTTTAGCAAGGAGGTATCAAGTACCATTTTTATAGTCTTTGGTATGACTTGGTCATCCGGACCTTAGGCGAACACTCTATCCACTAGGCCAATGATCCGGTCAAATTAAGTACTGATACGAAATATTCTCTAAACATACCCAGTCGACTAAGAACAATCTACTCTACCTTGAATTTAATAAAAGGTGCGTTTCGAAATTCCCCCAAAGGTTACCGACTGTAGTAGACACTTAAAGAAGGCCTGATCGTCGAACGAACGAAGCATTGTAATTATTACTGCAAAGATGAAGACGCTAGTCTAAATGCATCAGTGTATTATAGTAATTTACGAAGCTCTTTGCTTCGATGTGGCACAAGGTCGAATGAATGGGGCGCCCAATGAGACTCGAACTCACTCGTGTAGGTTTGCTAGTCTAGCTTGCTAACCGTTACACCACCAGAGGTGCCCTCATCAGTGTATTATAGATTTATGTAAAATATATGTTTGTGTATATATGTATTTATCAACCCCCTGCACACAAGCAGGATGTGACATATGGTCTCTTCCTTTTTTTTTTTTTAAGCGGAGTTTAACAAGTTTGAATTCGGGCGAGTGCGAACGAAAATATCAAAACTGTAGCCTTATACCTTAAAAATTTAAATGAAGACATTTGTGCAGCTGTACAACATATATTATAAAGTAATGATATCTAGATTTTTTTCCTAGACCGGTTGTTATACCAAGGTTAAAGAACCTTGTCCGCCCTACTATTTATCCATCATAAGAAACAGAATAGTTGGATTCATACCTATCCCAAGGGTATTAGCGCTATGTGAAATGCAAGCAGCCTCGTCCAGGTTTAGAACTTGGGTCGCAGTGTTAATTTCCTGCGACGATAATCATCACCCCGTAAGTTTCTCTTAATTGTTTGTTTATGTGTAAACTTTTCGCAGTGCACATAGATACTCAATATTCTGATCCGAGGCATTAATTCTGATTCATAGGAATATAATTTTTTTTTTTTGATGCCGACTCAGCTAGAATTACCATAGGGTCATGTTTCTTAACAATAACTCAGTCCAATAAAATTTGTTACTGCTTTTTCTCTTCAATGAATCTCGAGTAAAACTGTACTTGATGATATCCAAAGAAAAAAAAATTATCGTGAACGAATTAAATTTAAGGCTTTCTATTTTTTTTCTTTTTAATTTTTACAAAGATTTAACTATGATAAAAATTTGATATCTTTTTATTCTTATATACACATGGGGAAAGAGCGAAGAAAAATTATAAAAACTGTAGCTTTAAATCTAAAAGAAGACGTGTGCTGCCTCTCATAGTATATCGGTTAGCAAGCTAGTCTGGCAGACAATTACTAGTAACCTCGAATCTCACTGGGTACCCAATACTTCTGGTTTTGTACCACAGCTAAGCAACACTAAATGAAGACGCGTGCTCAGAGACGCGTGTACAGTTATACAACGTATCTAATAAAGTAATGATGACTATATTCTGTCTGAACAAAGCAGAGTCGGTATTTGAGGACAAAAAAGGCCATTTTCAGTATTTGGGACAGTAGTTTTTATTGAAACAATTGTGCCAGTACATCACTCTTCATAGTCACCAGACATCCAAGCTCTGCGCGACTTGTTACCCAAACTGAAAATTCATCTTTTAGAGTAATAATTGAGGACGTGAAGGACATTAAGAAATACAATGACGCAGCTTCATATTTCAAAAGAAAAGTCTCTTGTATCCTTCGGCCAATGAAACCTTTACTGTGTTGAATGCGCATGGGACTATGAAGAAAACGTTTTGGTTATTGCTCATATGTCTTTACTGAATATAACTGTTGTCTACTTTAGGAATATACATCGCGCGCGTGTGTGAGCAGAGGACTGGGTCAAACTTGGGTAAACTTGTCGAAGGGGCTTATTCGATAATAACCTGGTCAAAAGAATAAAATAAACCAAATGTTTTAAGCTAAGAAAATACCTCATATAATCAATACTCTAATTTTTGTTAATACTTGCATAATATAAATACTAGAAAAGTTTTATCAAAATCTCATTCAAAAAACAGTAAAATTCTGTGTACCTGTTCAAATTCACCAGGAAATTTCTTTCCTGTTATTTTCTTTTATTTGACCTAAATACACTCTCAAACTATTTTTCTTTTGAAGAATAAAAAAAATGCTATAAGTGTGTGTGTGGGGGTCACTTTCAAATTTTAATTCAATGTAGAAGATTGCTCATTCCTAGAAGAGTTAGCGCTGGAAAAGTCACTAAACAGCTCGAATTATTTTTTAACTTCTAGGTGGCGGAGTTCCTTCTTTTTAAATACTTGTTTCAGAAATGGGTGACCATTTTTATATTGAGTTAGAATGTAAGTGATCCCCCCGCCCCATTAAAATGTAAAATAATTTTTTTTTTCCGGAAAAAAAAGAATGCAGTAATTTTGAAGGTCTAATTAGTTCAAATCACACAAAGAAAAAAATAGAACAGTTTATTTTCACGGGTCCACGTGTAGAATAATACTCGAAAAAACAACCAATCCGTGTAATTTATAAATTGTCTTCAACGTATAAAATTGGGACGTCTATATTTAAAATATATATATATGCACATCCCATAAATTAAAACCAGAAAATCTGTATAAATCTGTATCCTGAGAGTTATTGGTTAAATTTTGATCTGAAATTTCACAGTATGATGTTCGATCAGTGGTTAACGGAGCATCGTTAAGAGTATTTTAAAAATGCTTTCTTCAACTCTGATTTATCAACCTATGTTTTTGGATGTTATATATTAGAGTAGTGTAGATACAATTAGCAGTGCTTGATAACAGTCAGTTTCTCGCTTAGTAATTTAAGCTTTTTGCTTAAATGTGGCACAAGGTTGTATCACCCATTGAAACTTTAACTCACTCGTGAAGGTTTGCTAACCATAACACCGCCCATCAGTTTCTTGCTTACGTGATCATCAGACCAGTCTTTAATGAAAATAACCACTGCTGAAATTTGAACTCGGCTGGCTGGTTCTATTTTCTGCGTCTACCCAACACCTCCGCTACGGAAAGGATGCGACACGAGATCAATTATTTTAAGCAATTTAAAGCTAGTTTGAATTCAGTTTTCTTTTTCCTAGGATGGTTGCTTTATATCGGTTAAAGAGCCTATTCTGCTTAATTTACCAATTGCAGGAAGGTGAAGGAACTGATGGATTCATGCCTTTCCTCGGTGTGAAGTCAAAGATAGTCATTCTCATCCAGGATTTAAATTCGAGTCGATAATTTCATTTCCTACGATGATAACCGTTACACTAAGTGCATCTCCAATTTTTATGCATATGAAAACAAATAGGATAACCAGTGGAATAAATTTTACAAACTATGTGCAAACAAATGATTTATAGTAAATAGAATTATTCTTGTTAGAAATACTTGAAACCATTCAACTGTGTGTGTTAAAAAAATTAGCTCAGGCTAGTTAAAAATGTTATCAACAAAATGTGTTTACTAATCATATACCTAATATCTATGTAGAAAGAGGATTTGGCATTAAATAACCTACAATGTTTGCTATGCCATAAACCCAACCAAACCAAAATTTTACTCTCAGATGCCCTGTATTGCTAAGACAATTTTAGTCGTGAATAAACAGGTATTTTGACTATTATAGGCAGATAAAACGACAAAAATGTCGCTTTGCCTGTGTGCCGTTGACGAAAAAGACAAAATGCTGCTCTGCCTACAAAAGTGGTTAACAATAACGACAAAAGAATTAACTTATTTACTTTCGTATATCAAGGTGTGAGTATTTGATAGTTTCTGAGATTTAAAAAAAATCTTTTTGGATTATTTTTGGTCATCAAAATACGAATAAAACTGATACGTTTTGTTTCTTAAAAATCTTGATCACTTACAAATGTTTGTTGGAGTTACTTTTAATTAAATTGATTATTTGTGTGTGTGCTATTTTTCATTTGTCGGTAAAGAATATTGAAAAAGAAAGAAAAAAAAACGTTGCTGCAATTCTCGTTGTATTGGTGTCGTTGAGAAACTCGGTGACTATTTTTTTTTTTCAGAAATCCGATACGTTCAGCCTGAATGGGTTAAAAGTATTAGCAAAAATTTCCGGGATTACATGCTTTGTGATTTCGCATTAAGAAAACATAAGTATTGAAACAAAATTCACAACTGTAAATTTAATTATTAATCATTATTAATTTTTAACATTTTTAAAAAATCTTAATTTCATTAAATACTACTCAGCCCGCCAATCTACAGACATTAGTTAATAGCGCATATCGGAAATAATTAGCTCTCTGCAAAAATCTCACATCCTCGGGAAGCCTATTTTACTGTGATAGCTGCTCTTATTGCTTGAGCTACGAATTGCAGAAGTTCAGATCTAACCATGTAGTTTTATTCTTTTTTTTTTCTTTCGGATCGCACGATGCCGCCACATTAGAGGTTTATGCTTACATATTCTAGATGTATCAGTTCTGATACATCTTAATTTTTTATGGAAACGTACTCAGCATAACTGTTATCGTCGTAGGAAATGGAATCTGTGACCCGAGCTCAAATCTTGCTCAGTCGGCTGGGGCTGTAGAATACACTGACTGCATTTCTGCAGAGGAGTAAGACACTCAATCGAGTGTCCTGGATGTGACCACTAAACAATCTGATGGTGAGATTCCAGTAATACTGGAGATTTGAGGAATGCAGAGTACCCCTTCATTGCCATCACTTCCAGGTCCACCCTGGCCCGGAGTGGTAGTACCTGATAGGGTCTTATGTATAGGTCAAATAGAACTAAACTGCACACTTATGCTATACCGAATTGCTTGAAATAGAACTGATTATTTGTATAAAAATGGATTTGGCATTAAATAACCTACAAAGGTTGATATGCCATAAAACCCAAACAAAACCTGAGCTCAAATCCTAGAGAGGCTGTTTGTCATTCTCTTCGCGCTATTGCTCTTGGGGAAAGGTATGCACGAATCCATCAGTTCTCACCTCGGCTATGGGTAAATAGTAAGGTAGACGAAGTGCTTTAAACTTGGTTAGGCATCCGGTCAAGAAGAAGGAAAAGTCTGAATTTATATCAGCTTTACCCTGTTTAAAAATTGATTTTGAGTTGTATCCTGTCCGTGGCGTTGGGATTTAGGTAAATACATTCTTAAAATCATTGTTACAAAGAAATGGTGAAAAAAAACCCAACTTATCTCGCTTATGTTCATGAACCAGGTTTAAAGTGGAAGCAAGATTGTTTTGCATCAATCTTCTTAGTGGGAAAAGGTTAGTCTTAATAATCCTGTCCTTTAGTTAAGCTGAAGTATAAACCTTTTCAACACACGGTAAGAATTATATATTTCTGGCGACTTCTTCCACTCGGTTAATATCCTGGCAATGACACTAAACTGCATCTGATGTAGAAGTTCCAGTCTTGGAAAATGTAAAGAACTCATGCATCAGCATTACTCTCTGGTCGACTCTAGCCCGGAGTAGTGATGCCTATTGGGGTCTCATCTGTGGGTCAAATAGAATTGTTTCCAAATTTAAGAGGGATCATTATTAGTTATTTGAAACCATGCAGCTGTGTACAAGTTAGATAGAATAGTTGATAAATAAAAGTGCTAATATTAAATGGCAGTACTTGAAAGCATTTAATTGTTTGTAAACAAATGCTTAGTATCAAATAGAATTATTCGTTTTAGCAATACTTGAAACTGTATAAAGATAGTGTTGTTATATATATATATATATATATATATATATATATATATATATATATATATATATATATATATATATTATAATAATAATAATAATAATTATTATTAAATTACCAACAAGGGTTGATATGCCCTTAAACCAAATAACCAAACCTTCAACTTAATTTAATAGAGCTCAAGGAGGAACAGAATAGAACTAAGATTTTAATAATCAGCAAATACCCTGGTCCCAATAACTATCTGGGATTTTTATTTTGACATCTCTGAATGACACATCCTCTCCGCGAGCGCGTGAACACCTGCGTTAATGTTGCGCTAAACAGAAGGTTCCCAGCCTAACTAAACTGAAAGGCAAGATATATAAAACGAAATTCCTCGGCAATTATATTACAATCAAGACAATTACATTTACTAAGTGTAATTTAGTCTATCACAAAGTAACAGTAATGATATCGCAAACTATTGAACCAATGTAAACCCTTTAGTTCTCATTACGTTTAAATAATCAAGTTTTTAGAAATAATTTTTCCCCATAATTATTTCCTTAGTACATTTCTATAGCTCTGTTTAAATTCTTCTCCCCTCTCTAGAGTAAGGGGGTCCCCAATATCATAGTAAGAGAGTTCAAACCTCATTCGAGCTATTACGTTCACTTTCGGACTAATGCCCTTGGGAAAGGCATGAAGTGCCTTATCCTCTACTTATGGGCTAAATAGTATCAATACTGTTCTACAAAGATGACTTTAGGAACCCACGAAGGTCTATATGCCATTAAATAAAGAAACCAAACCCTCTTCTTCGATCATTTTTAGATGGTGCTCGATGTAATCTTGGATTTATATTTTGCTAACTATCATCTATTTGAGGAATGTCTTGTGCAGAGTAATATCAAACGAGCTAGGGTTATACACTTTTGGTCACTATGACAGTGGGCTTCAAAAGAAGTGCTCATCTAGCGATCGTGCCGGGTAGGTGATATCGAGTTGAGCGATTGATCTTCTCTATGAAATAAACTAGAACTATTTACAAATCGTAATTCTACCTTAAAAAAAACACCAGCACAAATCTGAATGTTGAGTGGAGTGGACATGTATATAAAGTGCCAATATCTTTAGATTATCTTTCTATCTCCTTTTGCTGTCAAAGTTTGATGAATGAGCTAAAAGTACAGACTTTTCCCTCTTGCCGAAGGTATCGGAAAACATGACGGTTTTATTTGTATTAAAAGTTGCCCTTAGACATATCCATAAATGAAAAGATCAGACACACCTTTTAAGTTATGGAATGCGATAAAATTTTATAGTTTTTACGCTATTTAACTGTGACATTTTGAACTTGAACATTCCCACCCTACCAAACCCTTTGCGTCAACAAAAAAGAAGTCTGAAAGCGAACTGCAGAATATGTTAAACCCCTCACCTCAACACAACTAGGTTTTATTAGGCGTATACGCAGGATTCTTATCAATCTTGTTTGCTGGGGCTGTAGAATACCTCAAATCCATCACAGCAGTAGGGTCTTACAAAAAACGTCCTGGATATAACACTAAACTGATGGTGAGACTAGTCGTATGGCTTTGGGAAGTATGCAGTGCCCCTTCATTGCTGTAATTCCTTGATCCACTCGAACCTAGAGTGGTAGTACTTGTGATCTCTCATCTACGGGTCAAATAGAACTGTTAAATCATATACTATATGTGAAACTATTTAACTGTGCAAATAGAACTATTAGTGTCAAATAGGTATACTTGAAACTAACAGTGTGCAAACAATAGAGCTCTGGCTCATTTAAAAATGTTAATTATAAACAATTTTCTTACAAGTCATATATATAATTAAACCAGATTTAGCTTTAAATAACCCACAATGGTTGCTATGCCATAAACACCATCGACCAACCTAGGTTTCCTGCTTCTGTTTTTCAAATTCTCACTGGAAGCTGGAAACATTTTTCACACTTCTTATATAAGTAAGTAAGTAAAGTTAGCGACCATAGTCGAGGGTGACCCGAAGGCTCCCTTTTCGATAGCTACTACACCAAGGTGTAGGGGAGGGCGCTACTCCATTCCCAGGATTGCTCCACTTTACCCTTGAACCGTACCTTATAATGCTGAGTGTTAAGCAAGGTGGTATCAAGTACCATTTTTAAAGTCTTTGGTATGACTCGACCTGGGATTGAACCCAGGTCTCCCGGGCCATTGGCGAACACTCTTGTGAATAAATTTATTCAATTGTCATTTGGTTGGAAATAGGTTTTGATTTGATTGGGAACTAAAAAAAAATAACTAAAAGATTTTCGATTAATGAAGTGTTGTTTCCATTTTAACAGCAGAATATGATTATATCGATGCTTTTATTTAGGAAGGTGAAAAGGATTCTAATTAGCATTTTAGTTATTTTCGTTTTATAAAGAATTTAGATTATTAAAAAATAACGTTCAGTGCGACCATAAACCTACAAAATTATAATTCCCTTGAAAATTGTTCTGGAAATTGTTTTATTCTATCACCATTTTAAGCGTGTTACCCTAATAGAAATCTAGTTATCATGTGCCGTTTTTGCTGGGTTACAATTACATTCAGACAAGATGGGAAATTATATATAAGATAATATATTCTATCATCGTTTTATCATCTTCTGTTATATACCTTACAACCCCCCACCAAATTTCAAACATCAGTCCAAGTGACAACAACTTAATATATTTAAAAAAAAAAAAAAAAAAAAAAACACGCTGAAAATGCAGTTATAAATCTAAAGTCCTGAAAAGGTTATTACAACCGAAACGTTCAACGTCGACTTTCATAATAAATTCATCAAATTTTGGATTATTTTTGCTTTTTCAACTTTTCTTATACGTTACAGATAGGATTTACTAAATAAAGAACCACCCCACAAACCAACAAAAACGACATTTTAACGCTGTCAGCACTTGAGCAAGATTTCGATTTTTCCCAGCGCATCGATTTTGCCTCTATTCTACTGTTAATCTGTTTTATCTTATTTTTTTGCTCGGAGAAAATAAATATTTTGGGCCCATCAGCTGCACTTGAAAATAAAAAGAATCAGTGATCAGGAAAACATTGCCGACAGAAAAGGGTTATATTTATAATGTAAGTGTATTGCTAATTAGTTTGCTATAAAAATACATATAAAATTTACAAGAGATGTATTTTCAGTGGTCAAGAGTTAAAGCAAGCATAAATGTGAATAGGGCTATATGTGTAAGTGGGTTTATTTTTAAGTTTTGCACAAGGCCAGAAAAGCCCAGTAGGCTGGGGCTGTAGAATATACAGATTGTATCGTTGCAGGGAGGTAAGACCCCCTCCTCCAACGAGTGTCCAAGATATGACACGAAGCAATCTGATGGTGAGGCTCCAGTAATGCTGGAGCCTTGGGAAATGCGGAGTACCTCTTCATTGCCATTGCTACCAGGATCACTCTGACCCGGAGTGGTAGCATCTAATAAGGTCCTATCTATGGATCAAATAGAACTGTTTAATATTTAAACAAACAGCAAACAAATGACTGAAACAAATTGAATTGTTTGAAACAGAACTGTTTGATAATTCAACTGAGTGTAAACAAATGATTGATGATTAATCGAATTGATAGTGATTCATAGCAATACTTGAAACCATTTAACTGTGTGCAAAAAAAAAAAAAAAAGAAAAGAAAAAAGCTCAGAATCGTTAAAAATTTCAACAAAATGTGTTTATAAATCGTGTATATCTAATATATATAATTTGGCATTAAATAACCTACAATGGTTAATATGCCGTAAAACCCAAACCAACGAAAGGACAGTAACTTTGGGTGTTCAGTGAGAATCTAATTCGCTTACAATAGTCTGTTTAACTTGTTAACCATTACATCATGAGAGTGAGAGGTGTTCCATGATATGCATAATGTAAATGGAATGCTGATGATTGTTAGTAGTTGGGAATAGATGCAACTGATAGAATAGGTGTGTGTGTGTATATATATATATATATATATATATATATATATATATATATATATATATATATATATATATATAACATGAAATGAGGAAACTTAGATTTGTCATTTGTTTTAGTTTTGTTGCCTGTTGCAGATATTCAGTGAAGATCATTGTAAAAGGAGGATTTGCTTCTTATATGTGGAAGCATATAAGAAGCAAATCCTCCTTTTACAATGATCTTCACTGAATATCTGCAACAGGCAACAAAACTAAAACAAATGACAAATCTAAGTTTCCTCATTTATATATATATATATATATATATTTAAGTATAATATATTTATATATATAATATATTTATATATAAGTTTCCTCATTTATATATATATATATATAAACAATGAAACTTCGTATCAGACCAAACTAAGGCTTGTAAATGTCTAGCTTAACACTTTCAACCCTTATGGAATAAATAAAGCGATTTCCTTGCTAATTTGTAAATGAATGCTCAAATTGTGGGGTTTTTCGTTTGCGCTAAGCGTATTTTAAAAATTTTCATCACCTAAATTCTCGATATAACAGATAACTGTGAAGTCCTCCCTAAGTAAATACATCGGTTTCATAATAAGCTTCTGTTAGAGTGGGAACTTTACAGGCTCACGAACCACCTATTTATCAGTTTATCTCATTACAAGATATGACCTCAGAGACTTTAAAGTGTTAAAATATTTCAAAAAAGCCACGCCTACTCTTGTAAATCTGACCTAAATCGTAAAAGGAAGTATGCATTAAAATAAAAATAAAAAAATTGGAAAGCTTTGTTTTTATTTTAGACAAAAAAAAATGTATGCGTGCATTATATGTGTGTGTGTGTGTGTGTGTGTGTGTGTGTGTGTGTGTCTGTGTCTATCTGTTAATATTCTACTTCGTTGTATCTAACGGGAATCGCTGCTTTCAGTATGACAAGAAATAATTGTCAAGTATTAATTTCTGACTTTGTTTGTCTGTTCATCGCAACATTTCTGATGAAAGTTGTTTATGGCTGTAGAATGACTGGTTAGTTGCAATAAAAAAAACAACTGAAATTAGTATTAAAGAAATAGTTTAAGAAATACAACAATTACGATGATTCACAATGCTTCGTCTAAAAAAAAAAAAAAAAAAAAAAAATCACATACGGCGCCAAGCGATTGTTAAAGAAATAAAGACTAAGCTTATATTTAGGATTGAATCTTTATCAGCTGCAGAACCCTCGTAACTTAAAGGGCAAGGCAGATTTCTCAAATGAGAAATGTATACCAGTTCGAATCTCACTGGGAGCTTATTCCTTAATTTTCCATCTGAGCCGTTTACAAATAACCATAAATTGATGTTCTAAGTAATTATGATAAAAGGCAATTGAAATTATTATGAAAGCAATTCTGTTGAAAAAAAATCTTTTGAAACGAGTTCAATCAAAATATACACTTGTAATCGTATATGTTTCTTTTCTATTCGAACAAAAAATATGATACTGAGCAAACAGGGTTAAATTTAAGCATTTATATTTGATCTGCTCATCAAACTAGCCGATCTTTTGTAATTCAAATAGGTAAGTCGCAGTTACGAGGGGACTCCCCCCACCCACAAAAAACCCTTCAGAGAGTAAAAGAATAAGAATTTGAGTTTCGCCAAGTGCTTCTTAATTTCCGATCCGTGCTAGTTGTTACTAGCCACAAACTGACTAATTTGTTGCAATGAAAAGCAATTGAAATTAACATGAAAGCAATACCAGTAAAAAACAAAACATCAAACAAACGAATGATTGTTGATTTTTGAAACGAGTTTTATCAAAATATACACTTATTATCGTATATTTTTCTTTTCTATACGAGCAACAAATATTTTTCTTTTGATAATTACAATCCTATTTGTAGATTCAAGTAGTTGGGTCACATTCTTTTACCCTCATCAACGTAGTTAATTGCCTTAGAGGTCAGATTTTGCATTTTTTTTCTTATTTTTATTTTTTCATCTATAATTTGACAGTTCACTGCTTGAATATGAAGTAGATGAGGTCAGTTTCTTTTAGTGGTAACGGAAATCGGCGCTTTAGAAATGACGTAGGGCAAAAGTTCACTAACATTGGAGTGGTTTATTTGACCGTAAGAGACTAACTTAAAGAACCGCATTCATTAAAATCATAATCACTTATATGTAATACAAGAAAAATTACTGCTTCAGTACAAACAAATACTCAAAAACAAGTCGAAACAAGGTCGTGAGATTGCACTACTTAATCGTGTTAACGATTACGACTTTAGAGTCAGAAAATTATGCACAAATCAAATTCATCAAAACATTAGAAACATAAATGTTTTTTTTTAAATCTTGGATTACATCACTTATCTTAAACTTCATTTATATTGGTACTCATTAGGAGAAGCACTTGCATCATTTTTTGGTGGTGGTGGGAGGTTGGTTTACATAACTTACTAACAATTCATTTTTTATGTGTAAATCTTTTTTCTTTTTTTTACATTTGCTGTATTGTTAGAAAAATATAAGAATACATGAATCATTTTCGCAAAATTGTTTCTTTTTACTATTACTTGTAAAAGTGTACTCTTAATTTTACAAGAGTATATATATATATATATATATATATATATATATATATATATATATATATATGAAAAAGTGTAACATATAATGTGTGTTGTTAGAAACAAAACAAAACTTTAGATATGTCAATACTACAAAAATATTTTCTAGAAAAATATAAGACTACATAAATTATTTTCGTAAAATTATTCATTTTTACTATTACTTGTGAAAATTTACTCTTAGTTTTACAAGAGTATATTTGCGCATATATATATATATATATGAAAAAAGTGTGTAACATATAATGTGTGTTGTTAGAAACAAAACAAAAAGTTTAGATATGACAATACTACCAAAATATTTTCTAACGAAATCCAAATAAAAAAACAAACTCGTTTAGAGATTTTGTGTAAATACTTAATGCATCTCTCATAGAGTGCCAATATAAAAAGGTTCTTTACTATAAACTACAGAATAAGCAACTTTTAGTTTATCATATTTACCAATCCCTCCGCTCGGGCAGGATATGACACAAGGTCAATTTTTAAACGGACTTTAACAGGTTTGAATTCAGTTTTCCTTCTCCTAGACTAGTTGCCTCACCAAGGCTAAAGAACCCAGTCTGCCTTACTATTTACTCATAGCTGGAGGGAGACTAATTAGGTTCATACCTTCCCCAAGGGTATTAGTGCTATGTGAAATGCAATCAGTCTCGTCCAGGATTTGAACTCGTGTCGCCATGTCCATTTCCTACGACGATAACCATTACACCACGGGCACCTCCAAAACTTTTGGTTTATACCTGACGTATTTAAATGAAGGGTGATTTCGAAATTTGGAACGTAAACATTGTATTTTTTAAAACCATCATCATAAAAGTATAATTTATTTTTGTCATTTTTTTGTCTTTAAACCAAGAAGTTTTTCCCTTAAGAATGTTATGGAAATTATGTCGCACTTTTTTTTTTTTTTACAAAGGAAAATCACATTTCAATCACATTTTTTTTTGTACATGGTTGGTTGGCTTTTATAGCATATAAACCATTGTAGGTTATGTATACATGACATTTTAAACAACTCGGATCTCATTTACATGGTTTAAAGTATTCCCATCTAACAATTCAATTTAACATCAGCCATTTGTTTGTAGACGGTTAAGTGGTTATTGTTCGTAAGTTTGTTTGGTTTTAAGTCATATCAAACATTGAAGGTTGTTTGATTCCAAATCCTGTTTAGATTTATATATCAAATACATGATTTGTAAACATTTTACTAATAACAGTTTTAAACAAGCTCATTTTTCTTCAGTTGAAATGATTTCAAGCACTTCCATCTAACACGAATCATCCCACTTACTTTTAATCGTTTGTTTGCGCACAGAAATTCTCGAAACCATTTGACTATGTAACAGTAACAATTTAACATCAGTCATTTGTTTGGGCATTTTTAAATAGGTCTGTATGATATGTAAGAGATTAACTTTTAAAAAAGGTGAGTTAGCTTATCTGTTTGCACACAGTTAAAAATGTTTTAAGCATTGTGGTTCTTTGTTCTTTATTATCTCTTTAAAGCTGGCAACTATGTGGTCTGTGTCACTATCTATACTTTTTCACAATAGGTTCTTTGTAAGGGTTTTGTCGATCCCTGAACATTGCATTGTTTATTGATTCTTATTGGTGATTTTTTTCCCTGATGTTGAGGAGACTGTATGGGATTTGATTTAAATGCGCTTCCTGCTCTTTCAGTGTTCACTTTAGTGTTCATCTGTATTTTCCCAGATTGGCCAATGGGAGCTTGTGATTTTTGTTTAAGTTGTTCAGTTTTTTGGGGAGACAAGATTTTTAGTCCGTCTTTGACGGTTTTTGGTGTGCGGATTGGAGACTTATATAACAACTGTTTTGTTGGAGATTTTGCACTTGTAAGAGGAGTAGTTCGTGTTGGTGTGGTAGATCCTTCGTGTGTTTTTGTTTGGACTACCTCACTGGATTTCATTTTATTCTTAACTTGCTGTTGTGTTGGTGCTTGGTAATATTCGGCCAAGTATAATTTTTTCAGGTGCTCCTGAAACTTTGGCCAATCATTCACTTCCAACTGGATCAATTCTCCCCGGCAGCTCTATATTTGTTATCTTGTTTGATTGTATCCGCCCTCTGTGCAACAGAGGCGTTGCTGTTTTCTCTTAAGTTGGTCCCTATAATTTTCTTTGCTTCCAGGAAGAATACATTACTTTTGTGTTTTACTTCCATTTTTTTTTTCTTTTTTTTTTTTTTGTACAAGCCGGATGATCTTGCAGTTAGTTTGCACATCTAGTTTCCTTGAAGCAATCTTCCTCCATGTAGTCCGGGTCTTTTTCACCACATTTTGTACATGTATGTCGTCCTCTACAGGATTTCCTGTGGTGTCCATATTTTTGGCATTTGAAGCACCTCAGGGGTGCTGGAACGTACTGCTCAACCCTCTCAAGATAATAGCCGATCATCTCCTCCTTTGGACTCTGGGGCTGGTTAAATGTCAGGATGTAAATGTTGGTCTGGATTCGTTCTTCGCCTTTTCTAATAGAGATTCTGTTTTCCTAGGGCTGCAGCTACCCCCTCTTCTGTAGTCAATACCAATTTCCTACTTCTGATAACACTTTTGGGAGTATTGAGTTTTTCTTTCGGGTAGGCTCTGCATTTCGTCGTATGAAAGGTTTTCATTTTCAATGTTTTCTTCCTGCCTCCGGCTGTCGATCTCGACAAACAAGTTCCTGTTTCTTGATTTTCTCATATGTTTTGGGTTAGCCCTTGATGCAATAACTTTTGTTTTTTTAATGAGGAAAGGGGAGGCAGACCCCCGAAGATTCAACGACAATGAATCTGGGGAAGTCCCCTGCCTCACCCTCCGAGTCTGATACTGTGAGGTTTCGGTTTGATTTTTTATTTGTGCTGTTTATTCTTTGCTAGCCCTATGCTCCACCACCCACCACAGAGTCCAACTTGTGTTTAGAATGTACCAAGGGGGAAATCCATTCGCCTTAGTAGAGACGGGGAACACGACCAGTATACTTGAGCTGGTGTGACGTTGGGTTCTACTTTGACCTTAAGAGATTGATGTCTCGGTCATTGTAAAAAGGCTGTTACATAGAATCTATATCACAGAGAACGCTCCAAAACTTGTTACTCAACAAGATAGTTCCCGGACGAGACTCCCAGTTAGGCGTCTGTGAAATAAACAAATAATGTGGATGCTGGTTCGAGATTAAACTGGTCTCTGACGTCGGTAAGGGGGTTGTCGATTCGTTCTTAAATACGCTACCAAGTTCTTGCCCTTCTACCCCTTCATATCACGAGGAACTAACTTCTTGGTTAGTTGACATTCACTGTAGATAGATTTCCAAATCCTCTTATATTGTTTAGGGGGGCAACGAGACGTGTTAGCGAGTATTAATGAAAGCGGAATGAGGCCAAGATATAAAATACATGCAAAAACCAATTCAACAGAGGAAGAGAACACGATCAAAACATTTCAACACTGGGGTGCATTTAAAATATAACAAAATTTTAATATGCGACGATCAAAACGAGGAAATTCAAGAAATAGTTGTTTTTTTTTCTCTATTCAAACACCGGAAATTTTCTATCAAAAGGAAAACATCAAACAAAAATGTCTCTCAGTAGTCCTTTTTCTTCTTTCTCTTTTTTTTCTTTTTCTTTTACTTGAATAAAAGTATCTAAGACGCGTGTAGATATGTTCATACAATATTTTTAATAATTGATGAAATAGAACATTCACAGTCTTTAGAATACACACTACTTTCCAATATTTAAGATTTGGAAAAAGAAAACGGTTTGAGCTGTACTTATCTTTGACGGATTTCAGATCCCAGACTTTGTTCTTTTTACGGGCGATTCATTTCTTTTTCCCGGAGCACGTCGAATAGAGTCTTAAAGCTGTTCCGCACGAAACTGATGATTCTCTTTCAAATTTCTCTAACGCGTGTCGGCCTTTTGGTGCGAAGATTCTATCGACCAATCATCTTTTCTTCTTCCACCACCTCACCGAATCACGCCACTAGACTGACCTTGACCTCTGTCGTCTGTCGCTTCAACAGGCTAAAGCACAAGGGATATAGTTAGTTCACCATTTCTCTTCCCTACCGCTTTAACGGTCGGTCCTTGTCTTCCGATCTTTCTTAACGCCTGTTGATTCAAAACCAGAGAGGGTTAGGGTATTATTGATCTCCCCCTTCACTCTCTCTCTCTATGGCATACCACGTCACCCTGGGAGTAGGTTTTCAAGCAGTTGCTAATTTCAGGTTCTTAGCACTGGTCAAATTCCTATTCTCTCAACGCAATTGACCCCCAGCCACCGCCTTCTAGCACCTAAAAGCTAAGGGTTGGGAACTTGCAAGTGCTGATTTAAAAGTACGGTCGGGATAAAACATAGGTATTAGGGTTTGACACAACCAACCGATGGATCGGATTGGGCCTCTCCGACCGCTCGCCAGACCAAGGGCTAAATTTGTGTGTTGCAAGTCACTGACCACTCTGTCTCCGGTTCAATGACTGCTCAACTACTAGGATTCAGTTCAAGTGTCTTAAAGGTCTCCGGCCACGGCCAAACAAGCGGGGGTTGTAGAGTCCCCCCCCCAAAAAAAAACAACCAAAAAAACTTTTTTTTCAACAAATTTACTCATGGTATAAACAAATAATTTAATAACAAAATTTAATTTTCTATAAGTTTTGGAGATGTTTTTATCCGATGTTGGGAAAAAAATTGAAACGTGTGTATTCATACTTGTGTAACCCTCACTACTACCCACTTCAGACAAAAAGGCGATGGAAAAAATTGTATAAAGAATAATTTTATTGTAATGTTTTTGACATTCGGAAGGACAATATTTGAAAAAAAAATTCTTATATAATTTTTTTTAAATGCTCAGAACCGAAGATTTTACCTTGAAAAGTTATTTACTCAAAGCAGATAGTGAGACTTGATTGGTAAAATAAATAATAAACCGAAAATTGTGAATAAGATAAGACTTTTGAAAAAATTCGAAAACTACGAAATCAGTTATTGTGATAATCATTTTCATCATTGCATTACCTAAATTATTGTAACGAAAGAAAGCAAAATCAATAATCCACAAAACTGCATAAGAGACAGGTAGTCCTAGAAATGTAATGGAACACTGAAAACCCAATGAGAATTAGCAGAGAAAACAAAAATATAACATCAACTTAAAGCGAAATAAAAGTTCTTTGGCTTTTAATACTATCTTTGGTCGTGAAGCAAACTGCATATATACTGTGAAGTATAAACTAAATCTATATTTTATAGGTGGGTGAATAGAATTCAAGGAAAACCGAGTCGGTGGTGATATGAGTGCTTGTGTCTGTCAGTTCTATGTGACAAAAAAGGCCAAAATCTTGTATGAAAATGAATTGTAATATTTCATCGACATTTGTAAGAATGGAGAACATTTTTACAAAAATATTTCTAATGTTTTGGACGAGAGATTTTTGTTAACCTCGAAAGACCTTTGGTACCAACCAAACATAGCCTACATCGCAAACTACTGTGTCTTAGGAGTAACCCTTCCGAAAATGATGTCAGTAGGCTTTGTTTTTGTGTGAAAGTGGGACAGACACACACAAATAGGAGGCTCAGCCATTAGTTTCTCTGTATACACATCTACATTCTTTTGCTTGTTTCTATAAAGTATGAAATTTTCCACCACCTGACTTTATATATAAAGTTTGAATAGTGTACATACAGTCAACAGAGCTTGCTAATTATCATTTTCTCGCCTATGGGATCGTCAGACAAAGACCTCTTGCATAGGCGAGAGACTGACAATCACCAACAGCCGTTGACTATATGTCTACGCTTTTCAAACTGAGATCGACATATGTTCTATCACCGACATTGACAACTTTTTATTTTTAAATATATCAAACCAAATAAATTATATTAGTGTATGTGCATTTTAGGCAAGTAGGCTGTCTACATTTCGAAGGTTGGTATAACACAATCTTCATCATTGCCTTCCTGTAATTTTGGTTTTAAGTCGTACTCAACTAAACTTATCTATAATCTAAAGCTTTTTATGTCAATTATCAGGAGTCGATTTTCTCTATGTATTTTATATGAGTTGAACTGATGCACCTTTTACTTTAATTATTTCTATGAACTTAAAAAAATCCTAAACTTTGTAACTTCGGAAATGATATAAAAATATTTGCTGATTACTTGTTTTTAATATTATTGGGATTTATAGTGTGTGTGCTATTTATTGAGACTACCACCAGTTTTTTCCTATAATGCATTAAGCTATCTAAATGATACCTAACACAGAATATTTCGGTAAGAAAAACAAAGTTCATTTAGACTACAACGACATACATTTTATACACATCTATAATACACATAATTACAAAACATGACAAACTGTCCCAAACCATAAAAAGGTACAAAAGCCGTTCCACAGAACTAGAAGTCCTGCAAGACAGCTGGTAAAAACTTACATTTCTTCTGATGTGTAGAAAAGGTTCACATAGGATAATTAACACGCACGTGCAGCTCGAAAAAAGAGAGGGCTCCTCTCCGACTGGTGTCTGTTATCAAAAAAATGATAGAACTCGCTTCTCGAAATGTCACTTGACCAACAGTCCTGTGACTGTCGGAAGCTTCGCCCATAACTTTCCAATAGGGAGACCAGTATATTCATTCCCCCCCCCCAACAATATATATTCGAATGGCTCGATATCCTGACACAAGGAGATATCTTCAACTTGTTACATAATCACAAATGTATTTCACTTGCAAAAGCGAGTCATTTTAGATGTTAAACAAAAAAACACGGAATATATTTAAACAAACCAGATATCTACTCATACGTCTACTTCTATAAAAGTCGTACTTAGTGTAACAGTTATTGCCGTAAGAAAAGGAATCAGTTTAAACCCCGGACGAAGCTGTTTGCTTTTCACTTCGCGCTTTTAGCTTTGTGAAAGACTTGATCTCATCTGTTTCACCCCCGCCTCAGTTATAGTTAAATAGCGGGGTAGATTGGGCTCTTTAGTCTTGGTTCGACAGCCTTGGGGAAGGAAAACTCTGAATTCAAACCAGCTTAAAATTGACAGTGTGTCACATCCTTGCTGTAGCAGAGATGGTGGGTAAATCCACTCTTGTCTTATACGTCCATATAAAACTATACATATATAAGAACGTATTCGTCAAAATAACCGGAAGTATTTATTGTCAAATTTTGGGAAAAGGATTTATTTTGAAGCTATTCTTTTAAATCGTAACACATTGAAATATTTGCCTTTTTTTTCATCCTTAAAACCAATGTAGCACGACTGTTACGGAAAGCAGTTTAATTTCAAACATTTTCTGACATACTGTTCCAGACAAAACATTCACATCAGATATATATACGATTAATATTAATTATTGTTAGTTAATTATTATTAATATTGTTAAATTGTTATTATGAATCATATATTAATATATATTATAATTTATGGTCCGACGATAATCTTCATTGATTGCGTGGCGAAATTTCTCTAGTTATGCTTCAACTCAGCCATATCTTGGTTGGTTTTCAAGTAACATTTCACTAAGTGTATTTATAGGGGATATTTACATATGTCATTCTCTCTGAGACATGTAAATTTACGTATATTTAAAAGTAGGCTTATTTATATTAACAAATGATAAGCCTCCACATTGATGATTTTTTAGTATGTTGAGAACAATCCAATATGTTTATTCAAAGTGAAAAAATAATATTTTCATGATCGTCTGTATTCATTCGATAAAAACAAACAAGAAAAATAATAAATTTTAAATTATAACAATTTAAAATCCTTTTCCACGTAAAATAACTTCTATCCTTGTAAAACTAGATAAAGAAATAATCTTTTACTAGGGTTTTAAAGCGTTTCCTTTATTATTTACTTGTGTCGAAGCTCAACAAAATTTTTCCTCAATTATAATTTGGCTAATTTATGAAAAATATGCAACTGACACCAGAAAAATCTGCAATAAAAAAAAAATGAAACAAAGTTTGTTTGGTTGGCTAACTCATCATCAAGGCGCACCAACAGCACCAGTTCCCTTAACTCTCCGTCCCGATAGGTTATCGCTCTTGGCAAGTTCTCTAGACGGCACTCAATGTCTGCATAGAGTTGATAAATGTAAGTTTTTGCTGGTCGGTCAAGATTGTGTCTGTGTAGGAGTCCTTGAGAGAACGTCGCTTATGAGTTCGTTCTTATTTCTCCAGCATGTGTTGTCTTATTTTGATTGTGTGAGAAAAGTGAGGTAAGTGGCTATGCAGCTTGTTTTGCAAGGTGCTGCTTCCAGGATTTATTCAAAACAGTGCGCAGCATTGTGTTGTTTCCGTCTGTATTTTTACTTTAAAAACATTTTTTACAGGCTTTTCATTAGTCGGAGTAGTGCTACCATACAGGAGTACGGACACGGTTACAGCTTGGAAGAATAACCGTTTTATTCTTTTAGAGAGAGATCAGACGTTCATATGGTGGTTAATATTTCAATAGCAGTCTATGCCTTTTCTATGCATACATTGACAAAGATTTCAATAAATGAAATGTTGCTACAGATACCGTATAACATTAAAAGTTTATCCCAAAATATTGAAGGTAACAGATTCAAATAACCTATTGAACTTTGGTAATTATTTTGACGATTCTTTTCATTGTCGGTCAAGCGTCTGCTGACACAAATGATATAATCAGGCTATTGCTTTTATTTCAGTCATATTATTTTTTAATCACATAACCATACATAACTCATTAATGAAATTTGTGAGGAAAGTATGAAATATTTATCCTAATTAGTGCGGTTTCACTGTTTTAATATTTTGCAACAGGAATAACTCACATTGTTACTGTCACAATCACAATTAGAACCCGTCACTAATAACCATGCCGTGTTGGCACAAACGCATTTTAAAACGTGAGCACGCTTGGGAGCCAACGAAACCATGTTTCTTGCAAGAAAACCTTTTGGTGTTACAATCAGATCTGCACCGATCTCCTTTCAGGCGTTTCTAAGAGGCAAACTTGAATATCTGTCATAATAAGTATAAAGTATCAAAGTTCAATAGGCTATTTGAACGTGTTCCACACAATATTTTTTGTTAAACTTTTGAAATGTCACGCATACTGCCTACCAAACGCACTTTGTTTTATTTCCGTAGCATTTTGGCAGGTATATCCTCCATCTGCCTTGACAATTATCATTCCTCTGTTACTATACTTAATGAAATGGTTCCTCTAAAAACTATAAATCCGAAAAAGAATTAAAACAATCTAGACGTTATGTCTAAACTAGACAAGTATACCAAGATTTTCTAACTAATGAGGTGAAGTGACACTTGATCTGTAGTGAGAGCTACGACTGGTAGAAAATAAATACAAAATCTTTTTATCAAACATTTTTTTCTTTTAAGGGTCCGTTTGATCATGCATTGCACTTCACGCCCTCTCTTTCTCCCTAACTGCCATACATAACCTCTTCGTCTCTCACAATCCACCGAAAATCAATACAAATTTTATAATTCATGGATACGCTTTCTGTGATGTTTATGTAATTTCCATCGATCCCGTTGCAGAATATTTATTCTAAAGGCAGATAGACCTTTTCTTCAGTGAACCTTTATGTTAAACAATATCTTGAATTTTTCTACTATTCATCCCTGTACTGAGCAAAGATTTTGTTTGCAGATATCAATATTTTAATTTTAATCGGTAAAAATGAACCTTTTCTGCACTGAATTTGTTTATTACATTTTACCAATTTAAAGGTAAGTGAAATTTTAAATTTGAAAAAGATTTGAAATAAATTAACGTATACGCATCAATATGTGTTAAAAGATTTGGCTGTATACAAACGAATATTTAACCGACTAATTTGACGTTTGAAGGAAGGAAGCTTTGAACACTGATATTATACGCCGTGTGTTCAAATATGAACTTAGTGGCTCAGATGCTAGACTGCGATATCATAGCAAGTTAAAACTCCAGTCAAAATAATACCCTAAGGAAAGGCATGAACCCCTCTTTCGAGCACACGTGTTCGCTGCACCTGGCTTTTCAACCGGGCTGTCTGGCATTTGTTTCGGATGGGGGTTCAAGGTCAATGATAGATTCGAGGCTGAATGGGCCTCGGCTTCGGCTGAGCTACCTGCGGGTAGGCGATGACGTCACTGACAGCGCAGCATTAAACTTTCGGGTCTAGTTCAAGCTGTGGAAATTTACTAAGCATTTTGCTTAGATGTGGCACAAGGCCATATGAAAGGGGCACCCAATGAGACTCGAACTCACTCGTGTTGGTTAGCTAGTCGAGCTTGCTAACCATTACACCACCAGAGGCGCCTACTAGTTCAAGCTGTGAGCAGGCATATGTGTCGGACTCATGTTATATTTAGTCCAGCTGGGTCATTTGGTTCACATTACACCTAGTGAGCCTACGACCAGCATAGACCAGCAGGGCATGAGTGACGGCTCTTGAATAACCTACGAAGGTTGACATGTCATTAAATGTTTCTTGCGGAAAATGGACACGGTGACCAGAGTTCAAATTCTGGACGGGGCTGTTTGCATTTCGCATAGCGCTAATACTCTTAGGAAAAGGTATGAATTCAACTATTCTCTCCTCTGCTTTGGGTAAATAGTAAGCAGACTGGGTTCTTTAACTCTGGAATGGCAACTGGTCTGGGAGAAGGAAAACTGAATTTAAAAATTGACTGTGCCACATCCTGTCGTGCGAAGGGGTTGGGTTTACATGGGTATTTCACTAAATAACCCCCCCCAAAACCCAACAAAACAAAAACAATTATGAACTGTTAATAAGACGTTGATTTTCTTTTTAAATAGTCATCTTGGTATTCACTTATTTCAGCAAATTTTCTATCGGTCGAAGCACCTCTAGATTCTTTTTTGATATGTGAAACTGCACCGTCATATTTTTAATGTCTTGCACGGTCTCAAATGTTACTTTTGCATTTAATTTTCATTTTAAGAAAAACAAATTGTATTGAGCTTGGTCTGGTGAATAAAGAATGTACTGCACTTGTATAATTTTGTGTTTTGCCAAATAAGGCAATTTAAAAAAAAATATTCAAATCAACTTCTAATTTTTTCTCCCCCATCCCGAATTTGGAAACTCGTCAATACATCAAGCTAGACACCATCTCTCTTTTGTATAAATTACTCAGTTGTGAGTATATTTTTATTTGAATTGTAACATAAAAAGAATTTAAAGTTTCAGTTTGATTTACATCTCGAACATTTGAAAAAAAACCCCAACAAAATCGCTTATCAGAGAAATAAAGTTATTTTAATGTTGCATTTTGTTGTAAAAAAATTAGTTCTCAAGAAGTTAAGTCTTCTGTTATAGTATAATGTGCGGTTTGAGTCCACTTTGTCCTCTCTTAACCTGTCAACCAGTCATTAATTAAGCCAGTAACAAATGAACTTCCATTGTTCTTTCACGAACAACTATGCGTATTTTTTTGTGATAGCTCCGTGATTGACGCACCAAACAGAGAAACACACGGGCTACGGCTAAAACTCTGACATCAACTAACTAATCCTGTTATAGTTCAGTCATAAAATGTTAGAGCATTAAGCTAAGTTTATTTGTTTTAACATTTCTTAGAGTGAGCCTAGGACAGCATATAGCCAAATGATGAGGAGTGGAAGACTGCATGGCGCCAATCACCTAGCTGGATGAGAGAGGGCTGTTTATCAAGGGTTTTAACTGGACCGGGCATCTCACGTGGTGTAATGGTTAGCAAGTTAAATTTGCAAACCATTGTTAGTGAGTTCTGTTCAGAGTATCCTATACGGCTGGCCTTGTGCCAAACCTGATCTATGCTTCGTATATAGCTTTCACCTGAACTCAAATACACGCCTTGTGCTCGCTACAAATCTGTAATATTTCTAAAAGTAATTTTTTTTCTTATCTGTCTTGATCTCTTCTCGCCTCTCTTTACCAAATAAAGTGTCGTGTGGAATTGATAATACCGGAGAAAGGCTTCTCGTCAATAAGAGGCCTGAATAAAGACTGGCAGAAGAAATAAAACGGAACCTTGTTCATTTGGGTAGAATAGCCTTGATCATATAGATACGGGGACGCACACACCCATTCAGGTCTAAGCATATAGTTTTACTCACCATTTTCCGAATAGATTTTAACTGCATGTCAGTCTGTCTTGGGTTATTTTATGCCAAGATGTTAGGGAATGGCGTTCATTGTATGTTTACATTTAACTTTTGTGTTGTTGCTTTAGTGATTTTTGCACCCGGTCCTACGAAATAAGAATAATTTTTAAACACATCAATTCTGCCCACAGATAAAACTCTGACCCAGAATAGGAGTATCTGTTAGAGTAGACTTGGAAATAAAGACAATGAAAGGGTGCTCCATACTCCCCAGAACTGGAGCATTACCATCAGATGCAGTTTCGTGTCATACATCGGAACTCCTCTTTTTTGTGGTAGTAGTCTTAATCATCAGCAGGCGATAAAATCAGTATATTCTATGCTTCGCCAAAAGAACCCAGCTTTTTACCGTTTACTCCAGGATAAATTAGAGTTTGAAGAATTAGGGGTCAATATGTCAGAAGGCAGAAAGAAGAAATGGGAAAAATCATGGAAACTACACCAGAATGCTACGCGTTGTTTTTAACAAATCCTGTAAACCACACCCCACAAAACAGCAGCTGTAGGTCAATCACTTCCCATCTCATAAACCATCCAAGTACATATTTACCAACCCTCTGCCCAGACAGGATATGACACAGGAACAATTTTTGAGTGGAGTTTAACAGTTTTGGATTCAGAGTTTTCTTTCTCCAAGAGTGGCTGCCTAACCAAGAATGAAAAAATCAGTCTGCTCTGCTATTTACCCATAACTGGAGGCAGAATAAGAGGATTCATGCCTTTCCAAAGGATATTAATGCTTTGTGAAATGAAATCGGCTTCGTTCAGGATTTGAACTCGTGTCACCGTGTTTATTTTCTACGACGATAGCCATTACACCACGGGCACTTCCTAAAAAGCATCCAAGCAAGACGCAAGGAGGAACTTAAAAGTAAGGTTCTCTTATTGTCTCCGACTCATGGTCGCGCCAGTGTTGACCGACCAACAAGGACTTACATAAATCGGCACGGTGCAGACACTGGATATACTCTGGAGGACCTGCAGAGAGCAATGAACGGTAGGGACAGATGGCAAGAGAGTCAAGGAGCTCTTCGCTATTCGCACAAGTTGATGATTTTTCTGTACACTGTGTTTCTTTTTTTGCGTTCCAGTGATTGCTCATCATGTAGGAAAATTAATTTTATAAAAGAAATTGGAAAGTACTCAAAAGTATGAGTGGCTGAACAATATATATATATATATATATATATATATAACCAAAATATGCAACAAATTCATTCCAAAACTTTGTTGTAAACACCCAAATTAAATATATATACTATACATTTTTATAAACGATTTCTAAAAAATTTTAAATTTGTTAAATATATTAACTTGTTAAAGTTATTTTTAACTTTTTGCTCGATTTTTAAATTTTTTCATTCGGCGTTAAATGACTCAAAATGGGTTGATACGCCATTAAACCAACCAACCAACCAGTGATTGCATAAAATTAATTACATCCGTGTTCATGCAACATTTTTTTTCTTGGCTGTATCTAACCCCTGGAAGTTGCCGTTTGAAGACTCTACGTGGTTTGATTGATCTCAATCAAAAGTAACATAGTATCACCGCCCTCTGCTTAGAATGGGTGAGCGCTTTTGGTAAAGAATATCCTGATAGTTTCACTTGATAACTCACATCATCAGACTGAATTCTCTTTGTAAATGTTTATTTGAATGGTAACATTTTTGTATGAATGTCAAACGTACAGAAGACGTGATTGCAACGACGTAAAATTTAGTGCACTATTATTTTCGAAAGGAAAATATTTTGTGTAAGGGTATTTATAGACAATATGGAAATGAAAATGTGAATCTCTAATACTCTGAATTATTTGCCTGACTTTGGGTGGGTAAGTGAGGCACTTTTGAAGGGGTATAACCAAGCATTTTTTGCAAAGTTCCGATTAGTGCATGGCTCACTACAATAAAATGTCCTTTATGTCATTTCTGATTTGGTGAGAAGTCGAAAAAAAAAAAAAAAAAGAAATACAACTCTAAATTACATGCAAACTTGGCGCCGTTGTTAGTGCATCAGAACTGCAAACAAGTTTGAACGATCATAATAGGTATGTATATTACTGTGAAATAGTCTTAGAAATAATCAAAATTCTAATTAAAAAAAAAACCTTAGATACCCATGTAACGTACTCAAAAGGGCAGGACTGGCCTTAAGCCAAGTGAGCTCACTACTCTTCAAAAAGAATGGCTTAAGTATTAAATAACCCACGAAAGTCGAAATATCATAAACAAAGAAACTAGTTGGGCCCTGAGCTATAGTGTAATCTAATCTTGGTCCGTTAGGTATACACAACAGATTGCACTAAATAAATTCCTAATTGGGGTCTACACCTCCAAAGGCGAGTAATCTACCTCAGAACCGGTCTTAAGCCAACTAGACCTATTGCTACAAATTGGGTTCCCTCGCTTGAGTGTAATCTACACTCAGCTCGTTGAGTACGTACAACACATTGCAATATAAGTTTAAAATTGGGCCCCAAACCTCCTAATTGTAATCGGCTAGGGCTGTAGAATAAACCGATGATCTCTACAGAGGAGTAACCCCCCAACAAGTGTCTTGGATATAACGCTAAACTGGTAAGGTTCCTATTCTGGAGCTTTGGGGGGATGCAAAGTACCCCTTCACTGTCATTACTCCCCGGTCTACTCTGATCAGGAGCGCTTGCACTTGATAGCGTCTCATCTAAGGGTCAATGGAACTGTTTAACCATTTAACTGAGCGCAAAGAAATGGCTGATTAATTGAATTGTTAGTGTTACATAGAAATACTTGGAACCACTTGAATAGTGTTGAATCGAATTATTAGAGTTAAATAGCAATATTTGAAACAGTTTAACTGTGTCTAAACACTAGCAATATCTGTGTGCAAACAAAGTAGCTTTAAAGAAAAATTAAAAAGGAAATTACCAACAAATTATTATCTTACTAATCATATATACCTATTTAACAGTGTGTAAAAGAAAAGGCTGATGTTAAACGGAATTATAAGTGTTCGATAGGAATACTTGAAACCATTCAATCGTATGTAAATAAGTAAGCTCTGGTTCGTTTTAAAATCTTACCAACAGACTATTTCTTTACAAATCATATTTAAGATATGCCCAAATATTATTTGGCGTTAAATGATCTGCATGGGTTGATATGCCATAAAATCCAACCAACCCGAAATGTAAGAAAAAAGCCTAAGATGTCCGTATAATAATTAGTTTCTTATCAAATGTTAAGAAAACTAGTGATATTACGAAAGGAGTTAGTGAACCACGGGTTTACTCGTTCTGTCAAAAATTAGAATTTAAAGTAATTGTTATATAGTTATTTACACGTTCATTCAGCATTACAACGACACAATACCAAAGACAGACGCATGAATAAAGGACGCAGGAAGGAAAACGCAGGAAAACTTCTTTAACAATATATTTACCTCTCACTTTATTGCAAGGGTTCGAAAGGGTTGTTCAAGGTTTGCATGTGAGAGGGAGCTGGAGATCGAACATAACTGCAATATTTTGACCCCACTGTTATGACCGTCACGTTGTGTCTTTCTTGTTCTCCTGATGTTGGGGTCAACTCCATCGGGGCTTTCCGAGGGCCCCCTCGGTCGGGTGTGGCCTTCCCTACCACATCTGGTCTCTAGCTGTCTGGAAGTCTGCTGGCAACTGCTTTGGCACCCCAAACTCAACTGAGTTAAATAATAATTCAACGCCCACACGATCGCCCACTGGATCTTTGAAATCGAATGTTTAATCGTCATCAAGCGGAAATAACTGTCATGCAGTTCAGAGGTTACTCTCTTCCGGTGCATCACTGTAGTGGCACAATGGGACCTTCACCTTGTCCCATATCATAAGCCTTAATCCGCCCACGCGATCTCTTTCGATTGCTGGCCATTGGAATGTGTCACTTCCTTCCGGTGTATCACCTTGGAATCGCATTTTTGGGCCGGGTCGAAGGTCAAAATATAACATAATGTAACAATTACATTGTGCATATGAAAGAAAAAAGGCAGAAAAACGAAGCGTTTTTTTTAATCCAATACTCTCCAAATATTAAAGTAAAATTTTTATAATTTGATGCCTAAATTACGTTTCTCTTTATTTAATTTTTACAGAAAATTCTATTTCTAATAGATTATTGGGAAATTCCACCTTCATCATTAAATAGTTTACTAAAATTCTATATACAGTTCTTTCAGAATCACAAAAATCTGTTAGAAGAAACACATCTCACTTAACTAGCTAACACTGGCTGAGGATGTATTTTGCTAATATGACATTATACATTAAAATGTCTTGTAACTTCATTATGGATAATGAAAACAGTATAATTTAATTATCTCCTTCAGACAAATATATTTACCCAACCACTTCGCCATTTGTGACAGAAATTCAAAATTTTAGATAAATATGAGTGGGTAGAGTATTCGCCAATGGTCTGGGAGACTTGGGGTCAATCACATGTCACGTCATACCAAAGACTTTAAAAATGGTACTTGATACACTCAGTATTATAAGGTACGTATCAAGGATAAAGTGGAGCAATCCTGGGAAAGGAGTAGCGCCCTCCCCTAAACTTCGGTGTAGTAGCTATTGAAAAGGGAGCCTTCTGGTCGCCCTCGACTACGGTCGCCAAATGTACTTTTTACTTACCATCTTCTACATAGTTAACCTTAGCAAATCTAAAGAGCTCTGACTGCTCTACTATTTACCCATAGATTTAAGGAGAAGAGCTGAATTAATGCCTATTCCAAGGGCGTTAACGCGAAATGAGGGGTAAATAACCTAATTCAGGATTTGAACTTAGTTCGCCTTGTCGAGTTCCCACGATAACCGTTTTACCAAGCGCACCCCATGTTCTAGTGTAGAACTCTAGTTTAACATTTTTATTAACAAGCTGGTAATGTTTATGCCTACTGCTGATAAATATGATTTGGCACCACTTAGTAAAGAACATCGTGGTATTTAAAAATGGCGATGCCTATTAACCCCTTACCTACCGGATGCGCGGGTGTCAAATGCACCTCCACAACAAGGCTTACAGGATGAAAATGATACCCCCGCATCCTTTGCATTCTAGAAGATTGGAATCATGATACTCCAAATTATGAATGATACAGTGATATTTTCATTGAAGAAAAGTACAACAGATCTTTCGCCATAAATCTTTTACGTGAAAGGGAATATACTTGGGATCGGGAAGTAAGTGGTTAAAAAACGATGTGTATGAATAAAGTTAACGATGCTTATTATTTGTAAGTTCTGTATCTTCTTAATCTTGTGGTTAATCGGATAAGGATTCAAAGCGATTCGTAATGTTAATGAAAGCTGAGTAAACAAGGAACGGTTGTCGAGATACTTCCCCGATCGATTGATTTCAACGGCATGTTAATCTGTCTAGGGTTATCTTATGCCAAAAGGTTAGGGAATCACGTTCATTGTACATTTATATTTACATTCTTGTCTAGTTTCCTTTGCATAACACGGTCTAATCGATTACAAATATTCTAAACATATCTGCTTGGCACAGTTGAGACCCTAACAGGTATTATGACTGCAGATTTGGGTGTATCTGGGAGTAATGGTAATGAAGAGGTATTTCATTTTTCTTATATCTCTAGAACTGGAGACTCACCATTAGATGCAGTTTTGTGTTATATCCAGGACACCTTTTTGTTGGGTGGTGGACTTACTCCATCCCCAGCAGTTGGAGGGAGTGAGAGATTATATTAAGTTTCGGTGACTGGGAAAATATTTCACCGATGTAACGTCATATACTAACATTGATAATATTAGTTGGCCGATCGTAGTCGATGGCGACCCGAAGGCTCTCTTTTCAAAAGCTACTACACTGAGGTGTAGGGGAGGGTGCTACTCCTTTCCCTGGATTGTTTCACTTACTATTGACCTGTACCTTATAATGCTGAGTGTTGCCTTGGGATTGAACCCCGGTCTTCCGGACCATTTTTAAGGGAGAAATTTGATTCCCAGCTGCACTAATAAAAATATATCCTTGCCCACAAATGGATAATGATTAGCGATAATGTCATATCATTACACCCCAACTTGAAATAAAACCTAATCGATACTGACGGAAAATAAAATTACAGCACATTAAATGATAATATCGATTTTGACTGAGATAAAGTATGTACACGACAGGGTGGGTTTGTAGATATTCTGTAAAAAAATTTCCAAAATCCTTGAAAACCGTCTGCAACACCGTGACTGGACCTAGATTTGGTACGAAGGCCTGTGAAAATCGAACTTACAAGCAATGGTCTGCTGACCTCGCTTGCTGACTTGAAGAGTCTCCAAAACTAAACATAACTTAGTCGAAAGTGTGGGGCACCCAGAAAGAATCAAAAGCATGAACTAACAGTTATGAATCTGCGAGACAAGCTGACTAACCATCAAACTACGATTGTATTACAGGCATAAGTTAATCCCCAAAGGAGATGTACAATGTATGTAAGTAAAAGTAAAGTTGGTGACCAGAAGGCTCCCTTTTCAATAGCTACTACACCAAGGTGTAGGGGAGGGCGCAAATCCTTTCCCTGGATTTCTCCACTTTACCCTTGATACGTACCTTATATTGCTGAGTGTTAAGCAAGGCGGTATCAAGTACCATTTTAAAGTCTTTGGTATTGAACCCAGAATCAAATAAAATAAGTTCATTCTTGAATAAATTGAAATATATTTAGGTAGTTTGAAATACCAAAGACTTTAAAAATGGTACTTGATACCTCCTTGCTTAACACTCAGCAATATAAGGTAGGTATCGAGGGTAAAGTGGGGCCATCCAAGGAAAGGAATAGCGCCCTCCCCTACGCCTCGGTGTAGTAGCTATTGAAAAGGGAGCATTCTGGTCGCCCTCGACTCCGGTCGCCAACTTTACTTACTTTTACTTATTATGATGATCCAGTTATTGTATGTCGGTTACAATAATGTATCAAAAACAATGGCTCGTTCTTGCGAGATATTTATTTGAGCACAGACTTGAAAATGCTCTTAAATTGTAAACTTACTTTTTTTTTCCAATTAGAACATACCGTTTGTATGCAATCGCATTCTCTCTCAAATAATTAAGGGAGATAACTATTAAATACTAATTATAGCTTACTAGCCCTGTACGATTAATCTGCTTTAAACCAATCTTGTACCGAATTTGCCTTCGTTGAAAAGTGGATAGACATAATATTAATGATCCATCTTAGACGTACGACTAAGATTTAGCCAGTGAAACATGTCTGTTCGAGTACAACTGAATATAATACGAATTAGACTGGTATACGCTATATGAAAATTGAATTTCAGTTATCTTAAAACTGGAAAAAAATAGGGTGCTTGTGCAGAACATCCCACCAATGAATTAACGTTCATTTGGTTTTAATTTTATGTACGAGTCATTTCTTTTTAGCCGAGTTATATCTCAAAATACAAATGGACCATCGGTCATAACGTGAAACCTTCTAAGTGGTTAGAAGAGGGAAAGACTAAAGAGACATATGGCCGAATTGTTACTTGTTGAAAACGTAATTTTTCAGAAAAATAAATGTAGCAAATGACAAACTTACTTGCTCTTATCTGGATGGTGAACATAAATATCTATATAATTATTTTGTAAATTAAAACAAAATGAACGTACATTTTAATAGGTGGGCTATTCTGTACAAGCATTGAATTCAGAAATTAATTTCGTATGGAAGGGGTTTACATAGATGACGGAAACATGTATTTTATTATAATTACTTTGAGTTTAAAAGATAACACATTCCAATCTTTTCCCAATTGGTGTTAGGTCAAAATGGCAGACTGTAATATATCAAATGATCCAGATAAAAACAAGCAAAGGCAAGACTTACCCGAGTGCGAAGAACCACTTAGTTTGGTAATTTGGTTGTGTGACTTTCGCGATCACCTGCTAGTACAAAAGAAGGAAGAGGAACTAATCGTCTTTTTTTTTTCTGTGGAGTTTCTGCTAACTACAGTAATCATGCTGTCCTCCGATCAAGTAACTTAACTCTGTGGCCACAGCCGCATGTCACTGCTAATATTAAGACGAGTAACAGACGTGAGCTTTTTTTTTTCTTTTCCTTCTCTCGTTTTGTTTGTCTTTAACAGACGTTCATTATGTAACCTCGATTGACCACCGATGAACAAAGGAAGGATGAGGAGGAGAGTACGCAAAGAGAGAGGGAATTAAGGAAAGAGTGAGTGAGTGAGTGGGGGTGAGATAATTTACTGAAAATTTGTTGAAGGGTAAAAAGCTAAGGCAAGAACGCTTTATTGCAGGTCACTTGATTCATTCTGGACGGTTGATTCGAAGAGAAGACAATGCGGCTCGGAATAATTGACTTTGCTCTAATCTTGGTAGAAAAAAGACAAAAATAACCAAAGAAAGAATGAAAGAAATGGAATTAAGATCTAAAAAAAGAGTGGGAAAACATTGAAGTATGGGGATGGGGAAATAATGGTAAGAAAAAAAAAACAAACAAAATATAGTAAAAGAGAAAAAAAAAAGCAAGATGGAGAAGTTAATAATGAGTGAATAAACAGAGGGTGAGTAAGTTATTTTAATTTATTTTTGGCTTAAGATTTGTCAGTCATTATTATTAATTTTCTATAAGTATTTTTCTTCATCTTAATTTTGGTTGTTTTTTTATTTATCTATTCATTTATCTATTCTTTAATTGCAACTACCCTGGGTCGTTAACTCTACCACAGCGAGTGTATACTGGAAAGGACAATAAAGAATAAGTTCTAAGTGAGATTTGAACTCGCTTCGAGGAAAGAGAGAACAACCTGATTGGCGATTTTGAAAAAAGAAAAGCAGCCAAAATTCTTTTCATACATGTGGTCAAAAAACAGATGTTTGATTATCTTTAATATTGACCTTGCCCAGTCAGCTGGGGCTGTAGAATACACCGACTGCACCTCTGCAGAGGGGTAAAACCCCACCTCCAACGAGTGTCCGGGATATGACACTAAACAATCTGATGGTGAGGTTCCAGTAATGCTGGAGCTTTGGGGAATGCAGAGCACCCGTTCATTGCCATTGCTCCCAGGTCCACTCTGTCCCGGTGTGGTAGTACCTGATAGGGCCCTATCTATGGGTCAAATAGAACTAACGGCATACTTGTGCTAAACTGAATTGTTTGATTAAACTGAATAGCTTGAAATAGAAATGTTTTTGACAATTAAACCGTACTTACATTTAAACTGCGTGCTTATGCTAAACTGAATTATTTGAAATGGAACTGTTTTTGACATTGAAACTGTACTTAAACTGAATTGTTATTTATAACTGTTTGAATAGTTTGAAATATGTTTTTGACAATTAAACTGTGTACTCATGCTAAACTGAATTGATTGAAATAGAACTGATTATTTACATAAAAGTTGATTTGGCGTTAAATAACCTACAAAGGTTAATATGCCATAAAACCCAACAAACCAAACATTGGCCGGATTTGGGGATTTTTCTGTACAAGAAGTTTGAAGATCTAACCGCAAGAAAAACAATGTTTGTTGCATAATTATGGACAGACAATCGTACTTATTCAAGAATCCAATGGTCCATTTTGAAATAAAATTTTATCTCGTTCTCCAATAATACCAGCACCAGAAAAATAAATTCTAAGTTTGCCTTTATGTTTCCCTTAACTCCCTTTTTAATATGGACTATCAGTCTTGTAATTTTATGCACAAGCTAAGCTAAAAAAATGACTATTTAAGAAAGAAAGGGAAAAAATACACTCCCAAAGTACGAGTTGGACGAAGGAAAGAATGCATTAAATAAGAAAAAAAGGTAAAGAATGGAATTTTGGAATCTAAAAAAAGAAAATTTGAGAAGATAAGGAAGGAAAGAATTTAATAAAAAGATATAGAAATACTTGAATATTCATCATTGATTTGCAATGAGAAACTGTAAGGGAAAAAATAGATTTCACGTGACTTCATTTAAGTGTGACGTAAAATGCATAGAGACTTTGGCAACCTGGGAAAGTTTCTTCACCATCAGCTGACTAAGACTCTCGCTAAAATTTGTAGTCAACCTACTTATTTATTTATCTTAATTCGAACTCAGAATTTATATATAAATCTGTTTCTTCAAGGACATTTTCTCGTTGCTATAAAATTGTTTAATATACTGAAAGTTAATGGGTAATTACAAACCAAAAAAAAACAAACTAATATATGTGATTAATATTAATTACTTAGTTACAGTAACGGCTTAAGTGGTAGATGAGATCTGAATGCTAAAAGTTTTATATATTTCGCTGAATGTGTTAAGCAGGTTATCGCAAGTCAGCTTAAAATTTCAGTTGTGAATATTCCTTTTCGGTAATAGTCAAGAAAATTGCCCTAAAGATGGGATTGGTTTTAGCGGAAATCTTAATGAGGCCTTTGGCCAAAACGACCATAAATTTATCCGTCCCACCTTTTTTTTATTGCAGCAATAAACGGTAAACATAATACTGAAATATGTGACGATCTTATTTGATAAATAACATCAAGAAGTTAATGTATATGTGAGTATAACATGTAGTTTTAAGTTTTGATTTAAAAAAAAATTTTTTTTTTGGTGAATAAAAAAAAAATCCTCGGATAAAGAATCATAGTTTTGGTTTCTGGTTTCGAAAATTTCTGTTTACTTTATATGGGTGAATAAAAAAAAGTGAAGATTTGGTTTAGCTTACCTGAGCTCTGATACCAAAATCTAGCACCGGTTTGGAAAAATATTTCCGCTACGAAGCCAGTTTCCATCGTCTCTCTCACTTCCTTGTTATCAATCTACCATATATATTTATGTATAGGCCGATCTAAAAAATCTAAGATCTAACTTCAAAATTGGAAGTTTAGACATAATGGGAAGAACGTCAAACACTTGATTTGAAAAAATTAACTCCGTCAGTTTATGGCTCCTTGACCATAGTTCAAAGTTTGACCTATCCACGGTATCGACTCCGACATGAATATATACGGTTAGCAGACAGGAATGTTATTCTTTCATTTCACTATCTTTTCTGCCATTTCACTTCGATCGGATGCTCTCTTTTCTCGCGTTAACATTTGTCTGCTTTACCACTGTATTATTTTTTAGGCCAATCAGTTATTTGTCGAGATCAAGAAAGCGAAGTCCGTACAGCGTAGAAAATGACGGAAAGCGAACTGCTTTCCATGTTATGGTCTTCCAGAACAGCGAAACATTTGACTCCATAAACTAATTTGGAGAAAAAATAACTGAATCATTTGAAAGCAAAAGGATGTTATTGAAATGAACGCTATACATATGACTTTCTTTCTATATTCTAAATGTAGACTATGAAAAAAGGCAAAATCATTACAGACTGGAAACTTGAAAATCAGTAAAAAAATCTTTGAGAACTGGTTTCAGCTTTTTCCAGAACTATTTTCCTATGGCATACTATCGACGTATAACGACAGAGTCTAACAAAATTGAATTTTTAAAGTTAGATTGATATTAATGGCATATCAACAGGTATATGGTTATTTTATACGTAGATACGGGAATTACGTTGATATTTACATTTTTGTGTAGTGGTTTAAGTTTTTTCCACATAATCCCATCAAAAACGAATAATTTTTAAACATCTATTTGATCTATCGATGAGACCTTATTGAGTGCTCTCATTCCATGTCAGAGTGGACCTGGAAGTAATGGCTTCATCATCAAATGCAGTTTTTTTCCTCAGGTCATTTATGCCGGATTGTTGAATAGGGATAGCACTTTCATTTATTATTGATTAGAAGTGGATTCTTTTACACTTAAAACTTGATCACGTGTAGAAATTTCTTTCTTTTGTTTTTCCTTTTGATTCTTGGAATTTTCAATTGTTTACTCATACTTTGACCATAGAGGCCTCACCGTATCAGAGTATGAACAAGCTAGTCTTACATATGTTACTGTTGAGAATTCAGACTCCACTGGGTGCCCTGTACCTGTGTCAGTTTTAGATAAGCTTTGTACAAAACTAAAAGCGTGTCTTGGGTACGACATTAAACTGCATTTGATGGTGAGAATCTAGTTTTGGAGACTTTGGGATACTGAAATTAACTCCTGATTGTCATTATTTCTAGGTTTCAATTCTATTCCGGAGAAATAGTACCTGTTAGGGTTCCATCTATGAATCATATAGGCCCGTTTAAAAATAATAGGCATTCGATCGAAATACTTTATATATATGTATAACTTGTATTTATCCGTATCAAAAATAGATGCTTGAAGCTGTAATTCTAAGAATTATTATTCGTTGCTTGAAGACATGTAGCTGTGTGCAAACAAATGATTGTTATTAAATGGAAATAATTACTTGAAAGCATATAATTGTGTGCAAACAAATGATTATTATTGAATGGAAATAATTACTTGAAAGCATATAATTGTGTGCAAACAAATGATTATTATTGAATGGAAATAATTACTTGAAAGCATATAATTGTGTGCAAACAAATGATTATTATTGAATGGAAATAATTACTTGAAAGCATATAATTGTGTGCAAACAAATGATTATTATTGAATGGAAATAATTACTTGAAAGCATATAATTGTGTGCAAACAAATGATTATTATTGAATGGAAATAATTACTTGAAAGCATATAATTGAGTGCAAACAAATGATTATTATTGAATGGAAATAATTACTTGAAAGCATATAATTGTGTGCAAACAAATGATTATTATTGAATGGAAATAATTACTTGAAAGCATATAATTGTGTGCAAACAAATAATTGTTATTAAATGGAAATTATTACTTGTCACCAAATAATCATTTGTATTCGGAATACTTAATATTATAACTGTGCAAAAAACTATTTAACAACACAAAAAAATGTAATTGTACAACGAACACAATTCTCTAACCTCTAGGCATAAAATAACCCTTGACCGAATGTCATGTCATAATAATCAATCATAACTAAAAGCATTACACTTCGAGAAAGAGAACGTCAGAATATTTCTACTTGTTGAACTACTTCGGAAAAACAACTTAAGATTATTATCATTATAATAATAATTATTACTTATATTCGTATCCTTGTTGTAAGGTGGGAAGAACCTGCCGGTCTAAACGTATCGATAAATCCAACAGTGGACGCGTTGAAAATTAGGCGAGCCTGGTCCTGTAGATTCTTGTCAATTATTAGCATTCACCATCGCCCTACCATTCCTGAAAAACCATTCTTGATCTTTTTTGTCTCTATTTCTCTGAGGATTGGAGACACTGTATCTGATTATGCAACGAAACATTAAAGTCACGTGACTATTATTCTTTTCGTTGTGAAATAATCCTTTTTTTTTCCCACACTTTTGTACTCTTACATACTGTTTGTTCATGGAACATTATATGCATATTTGAAGCTTTTTTGAACGTTTGAATATTCTTCCTTAATATCAATTAATATGTATATTATATATACAAAAAGTTAAATTATTGTCTGTACAAATGAATTTATCTTGCATTTGCTTCCGTTGTGTTCAATGTTAACATGTTACGGATTGAATAATGTTAATATTGGTCTTTGGTGAGTAAGGATTCGACTAAATATCTTCCTTACCATCAACCATACCGATATCATTTAAACCAAAGATATCAGGATTTTTTTTATAGGATCAAAACGATATTATTAGGCATTATTTATAAACAAAATCTACCACATGTAACCAAATTCAAACAAAATCTACCTCATGTAACCAAATTCAAACAAAATCTACCACATGTAACCAAATTCAAACAAAATCTACCTCATGTAACCAAATTCAAAACTGACATGAAAATCAATCATATACTAGGAAAAATTAAAATCATTATTTATCAATGTTTTCTTATTTTTGAGGATTTATTGAACTTAATAACCTTCGAAATACTAACTGTTTTCATGCGCATGGCTTATCTATGTTTCAAATCAACCTGAAATTTCCATCAGATACATTCTGGTTTTAGTATTTATTCACCTTACCAAGAAAAAATAGTCAATCCATACATCAATGTTTTTTTTTTAAACTACAACAACTATGCCACAAAAAGTAGCGTGGTCGTAATTGAAAAGATATTGTAGCACTCAAACTAGTCTGTGACTTATTTTTAGAAAACAGTTTATAAATTACTGCAGTGTAATGTTCCCTAATAAATTAGAATCTTATAAAAAAAACTGTTTTTGTAACCTTTTCTTTAGCCCATATCATTTATTAAACAAATATGTCAAAACTTTCATTCACTCTACTGATTACATATAGTGACACAGCAGATAACACAAGCAAGAATAGGAAACAGCAGATGTCAATTTCCGTCGTAAATTTAGCGTGCGAATATAATTTCAAAATATATTTTAACTTACTTTTTGATTCTTTAGATGAAACCTTGTCATTTGCTATTATTATTATTGATAATAATTATTTTGATTTATCCTTTATTTTAGAAGGCTCCCTTTTCAATAGCTACTACACTGAGGTGTAGGAGGGCGCTACTCTATTCCCCGGATTGCTCCACTTTACCTTTGATACGTACCTTATATTGCTGAGTGTTAAGCAAGGTGGTATCAAGTACCGTTTTTAAAGTCTTTGGTATGACGCGACCTGGCATTGAAACCAGGTCACCCAGACCGTTGGCGAAAAATAGTGTTAGTATAATTTTATGAGATAAAGCTCGGTCAATTATTATTAATAATTTCAACTCATATTATCCTTCAGCTTCATAATTCTAGTTACTTTTTATCGTAATGATTCCAAACATTGATCTCTAAATGTTTGTCTCGGTTTTAACAATAAAGCAGATTGATTATTACCAGCCGTTTATGCGACCTGTTGTAATACATTTGGGATTTTTAAAAAATTGTAAATATTTCTGTTCACTCTTTTAGTTATTTATTTAACGACATAACATACTGGTTATTAAGGGATGAAACGATTATCCCTGATATTTTAGCTGCAACCTGGTATACGTGGATAAATTCCCAGTTCTTGTTTGTCGTTGTCTATTTACTCAACCTCTATTTCACATTTTCTTTCTTATAGTTATTTATGATAATTGGATAAGATTGATGTTAAAACACAAGATTTTCAGTGCATTGAAAACAAGGAAGAAAGTTTGTTAGGAATTAATGTAAGCATTACTGACAGAAGAGGTTTTGATAGGTTTCTTTTGTTTAACGGCATATCAGCCTTCGTGGGTTATTTAATGCAAAGCCAACCTTGAAGAACAACAGCAATGATACCTTTTAACCCATAGCTAAAGGGATAAGGAAGTTCGTACCTTTCCAAAGATATTAATCCAAAGGTGAATTCGAAATCGCTTACTTCGAGGACGGAGTTCATCACTTTAGCCATTACACCACAAGAACTCTGCTTGACAGAATTCGGGTTATATGAATAATATAGATGAATTGCAATTAAATTTACTATAAAAATGCATTGAAAATTATAAATTTCAATCTTCAGGAATAAATACAGACGTTACCCAGAGATCTTTGGTTAGTTTTACTCCATATCAAACATTGATGGATCATTTTATGTCAGTGTCAGATTTACATTTATGACCTCTAATTGTATACGGTATAAATGTGTCTTCAATCACTTTAAACAGGTAAACAAATCCATATGTATACTATCAATGTTTTTAAGTGCAAACTCAGTTCAAAATCACGTTAAGCATTATTTCAAAGAGACCGATTTGACTTATAGATGGGTATCTAAAATGTATTACCACTCTAGGTCGGTAAAGCCTTACCATCAGATGCAGTTTTGTGTCACCAGTGGATACAGCTTATTATCATACTGAGAATAGATAGATGGCTATTATGGTGTGATGTTCATGCATTGTAACTGATTTCACGAATGATTTGGTTGGTTGGCTGTGTTTTATGGCATATGAACTTTTGTAGGCTATTTAATGCCAGGTCCTGTTCATATATATGATTTTTAAACAGTTTTATGGAAACAATTTTTACACAAGCCAGGGCTCATTTGTTTGTTCACAGTTAAATGATTTCAAGTATTGCCATTTAATTTTAATCGTTTTGATCTATTTGCTACAGTTAAATGGTTTCCAGTATAATTAATGATTAAACAATACTATTTGACCCATAATTGGGACCTTAACGGCTACTACGACTCCAGGTCAGAGTGGAACTGGGAGTAAAAGTAATAAAGGAATACGTCACATTCCCCAAAGTTTCACGACTAGAGCCTCACCATTAGAAGGTTTAGTCATATCAGGACACTTTTTATGAAGGTGGGGGGTCTTACCCATTTGGAAAGATGCAATCGGGTGTGTCCTCGTGGTGTAATGGTTAAAGCGATGGACTGCGGAATTGTATTAAGCGAGTTCGAACTCCAGTCGCACTATTACGTTCACTTTCGGGCAAATACCATTGGGAAAGGTATGAACCCCCTTATCCTCCCAGCTATGGGTTAAATAGTACCACTACTGTTCTTCTAGGAGAATGGCTTTGGCATTAAATAACCTACAAAGATTGATATGCCATTAAACAAAGAAACCAAACCAAAGATGCAATCGACGTATTCTACAGGTTGCTATAGATCAGAATTGCAAATAAAACTTACAGTAGATTCGAATTGAAGGAAATAATGACTGTCGTTAGGTATTGATGTTTATGTTGCTGTCAAAATAAATCTGTTTTATTAAAGAAATCTTGGGATCATTGCCCTGATGATGGTTTAATATAAAAACCGAAACATTTAACGTTAACAAATAATTCAACTATAAATAGAATCATCCTCTGAATACCTTATTTTTTCGTATTTGTATATTTACGTATGTGTGTATGTATGTGGGCACCATTTCTTCTGTCTAAATTTCTAAGACAACTTATCACAAAATTACCCACATAAAGGTGCACCTCTAACATTTTTTTTATAAAACATTAATTTTCTTCTAAATGAGAAGTATCAAGATTTTATTTCTAATGGAACATTGCACAAATCAAAACTTATTATTCATTGCAAAACTCTTCTATCATGAAATTCCGTTACCAAAAATATGAATATGTGGGAGTCTTGTAATAAGACCCCAACATTATATGCGTGAGCAATTTTATTTTTAATTGCTGAGTTGTAATTTTACAATAAATTGGATTTTATCAGGCATTTCTATAATCAAACTCTAAAGCATTAAAAATAAATTGTTGCAGTTTTACGACTGTAATTTTTGGTTATAAAGATAGCTGATCTTATTCATTTTTATTGTTCGTGATTAATGGCAATTATTGGAACCGTTTGTGTGCCAATGAATGAGTGATGTTAAATAGAATTATTAATGTAAAAAGCAATACTTAAAACTCTTTAACTATTTTTTTACAAATCATATATTGAATATATGTATAAACAGCGTTTGGTATTAAATAACCTACTATGGTTGATATGCCATAAAACCAAACCGTTTTTATTGTATCATGTTTCACAAAAAATTTAAAAAAATTATCGTTTCATTGATTTTTAAGATTCTGATGCTGGTTTTGTTCATTTCGCAAAACCATTGTATATGGATTATTATTATTATTATTACTTAATTAAATCCATAAAACCGGACGAAAACCAATTTTTATATCGATAAATATTGTATCTATCACTTTGTCAAAATAAAGAAAAATATATTTCTCTTTAAAATTCCTTGTAATTTTTCAAAGAACAAAGTTAACATAAGATAAAAAATATAATTGAAAAATCTTATTGTATGGATTTGCCTTTTATAGTAACAACTACCGTTTTTAACCGTTTGGTATGAATTTCTAATTGACAGCAATGATTGTAAAATAACCAGCGGTGATCTAATATTGAATTCTTACCCGGCATAGACAAATACTTCTGCTAGTCATTCATAAATATTTTCAAACTTCATTAATGTTTTTTTTTTTAAATGTAGGTGTAAGTATCATTAAGTTTTTCGATCTGCGCGCACACGTTATGTATGAAAGTTACTTTGTCAGTTTTAAGTCGAACTAACCTGTTCGTTCTTTGCCACTTTCCCCTTATTTAGCGTAGGTTATCAACATAAGAAGCTGACATACAACTGATAAGAACTATTTTCATCTCTTACCCAAAGCTAAAAAAATGTTTTCCGAGAAGGAAAGCATGAGAGCGGAAGAAATTCTGTGGCTGAACAAGACGCTGACTGACAGCCTGGAGTTAATGTCTAGTCTTGAGTTAAAATTCACCTTTGAGTCTAATTTTATGCTGTGTAAATGTGGGATAGTTGGATTACTACTGCTACTACTACTGTCATATCCCTACCATTTTACGTTCTACAATGCCCAAAGTTTATTACAATGGATAACTGCTTGGTTATTTAGGGATTCGATTTAATATTTCAAATCAAGTACAGCTAGGGTCAACTTTTGACAGCTGTAACATCGTGAGATTTTTGAACCAGTGATAAACTTAGTAATTCAAAGTACCAAAATGTAATGCGTCAGATTATTGGGCGAGATCATACATTCTCGTCTGAAGGCATCAATTACAACTAGACTTCGACTAAAACAATTAGTGGCATGAGAAAAAAAAAATATATATCATACAATCACTAAAAGTATAATCTGGCTCAATAGATTTAATATAACCAGAAAGAAATATAACAACGCTTAAAGTCTGTTTCTGCTTTTTGGTTGTTGTTGAATTATAGAAATTCGCAACGAGGAATGATACTTTTTTAAGTTATGTAAACAGGCCGATCTTCTTTATTTAGAAGGTTATGCTATGCCAATTTTCCTTCTATTTTCGACCTTGCCCTGTACTAAGTTAAGCTTAATAAATATTTATTTAGTAGATAAGACGGGTTGATTTTACGGCATGTCAACTCTTGTTAGGTTATTTTATGCCAAGGTCTGTAATTTTAAACTGGTCAACAGTTCGTTATCTTCAATATCTGTCTTGGTTAGATTTTTTTGTTTAATTGCGTATCAAACTTTGTGGGTTATTTAATGCCAAAGCCATCCTTATAAAAGAACTATCGTGGTGCTTTTTAACCTATAGCTACAGGGGGGGGATAAGAGGGTTCAGTGGATGTCCGAAACCACAGATATTACCGAACCCTAGATATACCATCTTGCTTTACTATACATGCATGTATGCATACTAATGATATAGTGGGAACACTTGTAGTTGGTCAGTGGTGAGGAAATTAGTCTTACAAGTCATTTATTGTTAGAAACCATCATCGATTACTTTATCAATCAAGCCTTGTTTCAGTTGGATTAATAAACTTATTTTTTGAATGGGATCATAGAACTATAGTTATCACGTAATTCTCATAAAACATTGCTTGCGAGTTTGATCCTAAATGGATGATCTGCATTAGAAATAACTGTAGGAGTAATTGCTGCCCGGAAACAGCGACATGTAAATCAGGTAAATGATTGCAAAACTTATCATATTTACCAACCCCTCCGCTCGGGCAGGATATGACACAAGGTCAATTTTTAAGCTGAGTTTAACAGGTTTGAATTCAGAATTTTCCTTCTCCTAGACTAGTAACCTCACCAATGCTGAAGAAACCAGTCTGTCCTACTATTTACCCATAGCTGGAGGGATAATAATTGGATTCATACCTTTCCCAAGGGTATTAGTGCTATGTGAAATGCCATCAATCTCGTCTAGGATTTGAACTCGTGTCATCGTGTCCATTTCCTATGACGATAACCATTACACCACGGGCACCTGATTGCAAAACCTATCATTTACGAATGTTGGTCTGGGGGTAAGGATTCACGGGTTTTCGGGACATTTGTCTGGATGAGAGGAAAATCTTTAAATACCAATTCTAATCGCAAGTAGTCGCGTATCCCCCGTCCCCGAGTTCATTCCTTCCGAGTAACATGCATCTCGTCCGCCTTCACGCCTGCTGTGTTGAGTATTTCCTCATCACGTGAATTCAGCATTTATGCCCGCTCGGTTTCTGTTCTGGTGTAAGACTTTTTTTATTGTACATCTCTGTGGATGTTTTTCATTGACCACACCCTACTGGACTTCCTCGTTCTAAACTCGACGACATTAGGGTAATTTCCAACTCATTACATAATATTATTTGCTGTACATAAAGATATCAAGCTACCATATGAAAGGTTTACCACTTTAATAAACATTTACCCGACCAGACTAGAGTAGACTTAATAAGTATTTACTTCCAAGATAGAAATGTAATGTTTTTCTCATTGTAAATACATTGTAGAGATGATCGAAGTAAATCTAAACTGAATGTTCATTTAATAAGTGCTTTGTCTAACACAAGGCTGTGAGCAACTTGAAATATATACAGAGTTAACATTATGTTAAAATTAAAGTAATGAAGTATGTAGTAAAAATTGAACTCTTGTAATACTAATAAAAACATTAACGAGCTTAACTTAGACTGGATGTGCCCGTATGAAATGATCACGGCGACACGGGTTCAAATCCTGGACGAGACTGATTGCATTCCACATAGCACTAATACCCTTGGGAAAGGTATGAATCCAATTATTCTCCCTCCAGCTATGGGTAAAATAGTAGCGCAGACTTGGTTCTTCAGCCTTGGTGAGGTTACTAGTCTAGGAGAAGGAAAACTCTGAATTCAAACCTGTTAATCTCCGCTTAAAAAAATTGACCTTGTGTCATATCCTGTCCGAGCGGAGGGGTTGGGTAAATATGCTTAACTTAGACCGGTGCACTCTGAAAGGATCGAACTAACGACAAGCGAATTTGTTTGCGAGACTACCTGGATAACCATGACCGTGGTGAGGGATTTTCAAAAAAAAAAAAAAAATTTCTTGTTTATAAAAACAAAAATTCTTTAAGAACTTAACCTGCAGTATGCCTTTAAGTTACAGATTCTTTATGATAACGATGGAGAATTTCATTGACACAAAAAACGTTTTTCTCCCTTTCAAATTATCCTCAAGAGTATATTACATGTCGACTGATTCGGCGTTAAATCTGTTTGGCTTGTGCCCTGTTAAATCAGAATCAGACTCAAGAGGATTGCTATAAAACATTTTTTGATGGGGGAGGAGTACAGTTTTGTTATGGGGACACTAAACACAATTTCTTTGTACGATTAAAGAAATACGGCGTGTAATTCTTCATAAACAAGCAAGGAATCTTTGATCTGGTTAGATCTAATAATACACACACAGAACTTATATATTTGAGCAAGAGACTCATGAAAATCATACACAATATTGTTAAAAAAACACAGCTGATATAAAATATATATATCTTGGAGTGGGAGTATTTCTGAGAATTTTCTTTTTAGAAAGTTGACTTTGTCCTCCAAGAGAACTTTCACAATAACACGCAAAGGAAATAATTACATCCTATGTGTGTCTAGGCCATTGAAATTTCATTAACATTTGTGGCAATAATGAAAAATAGTCAATTTTTTTGTCCAATTCTGTATATATATTGCATTTATGTTGTGAAATATAGATGATGCCTTCAATAAGTTTCCAGACTTTTTTATACAGGCATTTAGAATTGTCGTAGACTCTTGAAAATTCACTATGTTATTGCTATGCATCTTATGAAATGACTGACCAATTTTTATGATTTCAGGTTCAAATGAACAGCTACAGCAGGAATTGGAATACACCCTACTAAAGCCTGATTATCACAGCTGGTGAATTTCAAAAATCCAATCTGGACGTGAGGACACTTTAGAAGAACGATATGCAATAAAATTCTGTTTTAAACTTGGAAAAAATGCCCCGGAAACGTATGGGAATGCTTCAGACTGCTTTTGGAGCATCTTACATGAATCGAGCATTAGTTTTTGAGTGGCATAAGAGATTCAAGGAAGGCAGGGAGTCTGTGAGGGATGATGAGAGGTGTAGGAGGAGTAAGGAAGTCAATGCACCAGAGTTCATTGGCCAAAGGGTTAGGGTTACGATGTTGAGGTTTTAAGGGAGTTCAGGAAGAGATTCCGTTGGAAGAGACCAGCACTCTTCAAATCGGGTCAGTGGCATTTCCAGCAGGACAATGCACCAGTCCACAGCTCCATCCTTGTCACAGACCATTTGACCAGGATGGGCATCAACACAGTTCCTAACCGTCCCTATAGTCCAGAACTTGCTCCCTGTGAATTTAGTTATTCCTAAGCTCAGAGGTTGTCGTTATGAGATGAAAGAGGCTGTGACTAAAGTCATTGACACGCGCACACAAGAGGACTTCGATGGGGCCCTCCAGAAGTTGTTGGAACGGTACAACAAGTGCATTGCTGCCGGAGGAGATTACTTCGAAGGGGACAAGCGTTTCATGTGTGTACTATCAATAAAATTGCTCATACGAAAAAGTCTGGAAACTTATTTAATGATCCTCGTATATATTTATACCCTGTCGTGCTACTAGTACGGATCTCCCTGACTCTCTCTTGCTCTCGGGTGGTCTTCCAGACACAGAGCTGTTGTATATAGGTTCTAGCTGGTCGTCCTACCTTTACTCGTCCATGTGAAGGGGTCCATATGAGTATATCGCTTATCAGTTCGTCCTTACTTCTCCAACAGTGTTACGCATATCTGGTTTGTCACGATAGTTTTCGTGATGGGTGGTAGATGGCCATACAGCTTCTGCTTTGTGGTGTGTTGCATCTAGGACTTGTTCAATACAGATCGCAGCGTTCTTGTGTAATTGCAGTCAACCTTCTTCGCCATATGTTTAGTTAGCGTCCATGTGATGCATAGCAGTATCAACACAACCGTTGCTCGGAAAAAAACTGCGTTTTATTTCATCGGTCAGGGCTAACTTCCATATGACTGATAGCTTATTGATAGCTGTCCATGCTTTTGCTAGTACGTGTTGATGTTATTCTCGTTTGATGAGACGCTGCTTCCTAGGTAGGTGAACTTGTCCACTAGTTTCAAAGGCCCACCCTTTAGTGTGGAGATGCCACCTCTTTGATTAAAGCACATGTATTCTATCGTGTCTGCATTGACATGGAGGCCTATGTCACCTGCTGCTCGTCCCAGACCATGTAGCAGGGATTCGGCTTGGGTGGGTGTAATTGCTAGCAGCGCTATGTCATCGGCGTAGTAGTTTGTGCAGGGTATCTTCTGCTTCTTTCCTTTGCCAGCTTGAAACCGTTTTCTTTCATTAAATCTATAGACGTTCAAAGCCCGTAGTCTAGGCTGATAATAAACAGGTATGGGGCTAATATGTCTTCTTGTAGCACACCTGTTACAATGTCGAAGTAATCTGTGTCTCCATCCGGTGAGCGGACTTTTACTTCGTGTTTTTATATAATATCATTATGGCCGCGACGATTTCTTTGGGGAAGCTGTAGGTGAGAAGTATTCGCTCCATCGTCCCTCTATGTATGGAGTCAAATGCCTTGGAAAAGTCAACGAATAATATTGTTGCCTGAAGGTTTTTTGAACGTACACCTAGAATTCGACCCATAGTCAAAATTGTAGATCTTTGCCGCTATGGATGTAAGGGTTATACCTCAGTAGTTATTAGCTATTCCGAGGTCACCCTTTTATTCTGTTTTGGTTTATACGGCATTGCAGTGTCGGGGCAGTATGTCGTCGAATTCCCTGGTCTTCCATACTTCTGGGGGTATTTCGTCAAGCCCTGCTGCTTTCCTATTTTTAATTTTTCTTAGTACCGAGTCGAGTTCTTCTTGCGTAGACTGTCCTAGTTTGATGTCTAGTTGATTACTAATAATTTTTGTGATTGGTTCATGCTTAACCTTCGGTAGTTTTCCGAGTAAATTCTCGAAATGTTGATTCCATGGGTGTATTCGTTCTTCTTGGCTGGTAGCTTTTGGTTTAGCTCTCTCGGTACTCTTCCTTCTGCTTATTTCGCTTACCGTCTGCCATGCTATCCTAGATTGTCTATCTTTAACCGTGTCTCTAATTTTAATTGATCTGATTTTGTATGTATTCTGTTTGTTCTTTTTGGTATACGCAAGTTAATTCATTTTGTGCCTTAAGTTTCGGAGTATTGATATTAGTTGGGTTCCTCCAATTGCGTAGGGAGGTGATTTTCACGTCTGTACGTTTTTTCTAACCGCTAATGTCTCCCATCGGACTCTAGGTTTAGCTGTTCGTTTAGTTGGTATGCATTCTGCTGCTGCTTCTAAGTGGGCATTGATGAAGTTCTCATATTTGTCATTTGCAGTAGGTGTTTCTGGAATCTCTTTAAGTGCATCGAATTTGTTTCTTAGTGTTAAAGTATATTTATCTCTAATATACCTATTGTTGAGCAGGGACCAGTAATAGTGTTCGGTTGTTGTTGTTCGGGCCGCATTCCTTCGTAGGCTCAGCCGTATCTTTGCCATGACAATTCGGTGATCGGAGAACACACCCTCAAAAGAAGAATATGCCACGCAATTCAATGGGCATTCATGTCTCCATAGATGAGAACATTGTGTTTCTATGAACTAGGGAGTAGAGCTCGTTATAGAAGGCGATAAGGTCCGTTTCTTCATTAAAAATGGTAGGGCTGTAGCCGGAGATGATTGTTGCGCTGGGGTTGCCATTAAACGTAGTTACCATCACCCTCAGTTGTTTTTTCTCGATACTATTTAGTGATTTTAGGGCCCGTGGTCCTATAAGCATACCAACACCTCTTATCGCGCCGTTGACAGTTTTTCAATGCAGATGCAAAGACAAACGTCCATTGCCGGTATGGTGGTATTTTATATCTTCGCTATAAAGGTATCTATGTTCTTGTGTCTGTATTCTTTTAAGCATATTATGTCTGTTATGATCTATCGCAGACGCTGTCAGCTCTGGTAGTTGGTCTATTCTATTTAAAGTTCTAACGTTGAATGTCGCTATTTGTATTGTGATTTTCATTTTAGTAATTTCTGTTCTAGTTTGAGCTCTGTAGCTGATTTTTCGAACGCTTTGGCCAGAGCTCCAACCGACGTGCCTCTTTTTTTACTCGCGCGAAGAGTGACGCGGTTTGGACACGTGGTTTGAGTATGGGTCATGGTAATCTTTCGATGGCCATGTTTTTATTCTCATCAATAGAAGCCACCCTAATAGATAAGCAGCAGTAGTTCCCGTCATTGTTTGTCTGCATTTAAGTCAACCATGCTGCTTCCCATGGCTTCCGAGGACTATGTAAACCCCCCCTGCATGTATTAAGTTTTAACTTGGTATAAGTCCACTGCCGAAAGCAAAGCAAATTCTTCCTACCGGGTGAAATATACTAATTCAAAGGAGAAATAGCCTAGTCGAAAGGGGCTATTGAATAGACCGACTGCATCACTGCAGAGGGGGTAAGACCCCTCAATGAGTTTCCTGGTAATGACACTAAACAATCCGATGGTGAGGCTCCAGTGATCCTGGATCTTTGGGGAATGTAGAGAACTACTTCATTGCCATTGCTCCCAGGTTCACTCTGGCCCGGAGTTGTAGCACCTGATAGAGTCCTGCCTATAGGTCGAATAGAACTGCTTGGCATTTATACTGTAGGCAAACAAATGACTAATGGTAAATTGAATTGTTAGAAATAGAACTGTTTGCTTATTTAACCGTGTGTAAACAAATGACTGATGTTAATTGAATTGTTAGTGATAGATTGCAATACTTGAAACTATTTAAGTGTGAAAATCAATGAATAGTGTTCAATAAAATAATTAGTGTTAGATAGCAATACTTGTAACCACTCTTCGGTTTGCAAAAAATGATTAATATTGAATAGAATTATTAGTGTTAGATAACAATAATTGAAACTGTATCGAAACAATAACAAAATTATGTTATTTCTCACTCATTTACGAATCAAATTATCAACAAAGTATTCACTTACAAATCATGTATATCCATTCAAATGTATTCAAATAACTAATAGTTAATAGAATTATTCGTGTTAGATTGAAATACTTGAAACCATTTAACTGTGTGCAAAGAATGAGTTTGGGCTCGTTTTAAATGTTATCAACAAAATGTGTTTACAAATCATATATATTCAATATATATATATAAAAAGGATTTGTCATTAAATAACCTTCATTGGTTGATAAGTCATGAAACCAAACCAAACCAAACCAAACAATCAAAGAAGAGGTTCAATATATTATATATATATGAACTTTGACAATCTGACAAATTGTTTCGAATGTAAATCATCTTCATACCATTAGAACAAACTTTAAACTTTTGGAATTTAAATTTTAGAGACAGATTACTTTTGCACATCACATTCACACACGTTCTGTTATTTTTATTTATTTTCTATTCATAATTCTAGTAATATTTAAAATAAAGTTGGTGATCGTAGTCGAGGGCGACCCGAAGGCTCCCTTTTTATCAGCTAATATACCGAGGTGTAGGTAAGGGTGCTATACCTTTCCCTAAATTGCTCCACTAAAGTTTGATTCCTAACTTATAAAGCTGAGTGTCAAGCAAGGAGGCATCAAGTACCATTTTTGAGTCTTAGGTATGACTCGACCAGAGATTGAACTCCAGTCTCCCCGCCCCTTGGCGAACACTCTACCCACCAGACCTAGAGGGTAGTAATATATAATCTAATATATAACCAGTTATTTAATCAATAGTGTATTTGTTTTATTATTTTAGTTAATGTTGGTGTATACATTTATTTTGATGCCTACATTCGTTTCTTTCATTTCGTGTTTTTATTGTTTATAGAAGATAATTATCAATTAAAAATATTTCCTTTTTGGAGATGTTATTTTATGTAGTATGCTCATGAAATTATATCACGGATTGATTGGTGATTGGGTTTTTCCTTTTAATTTCCATGTATATAGTGATTGGAAAGGCTCGTGGCGTAACGATTATCGTCGTAGGAAATTGACTTGGCGACTCGAGTTCAAATCCTAGACGAGACTGTTTGTATTTCTCATAGCGCTATTACCTTTTGCGAAAGATATGAATCCAACTATTAACCCCCATTTATGAATAAATAGTCGGGCAAACTGATTTTTTTTTTAACCTTGGTATAGTAACCGGTTTAGGAGAAGGAAAACTGATTTCAAACCGGTAGGAGACATGGAGTGGGATGGATTTCGCCTGGCTATTTCTGCCCGACACATACTAAAAGAGTAGACCCCCCCCCGACCAAACCAGATTACAGGACCAGTGAGTAAAAGAGATACAATTAAAGTATGATTAGATAACTCTTATGTTGACTATTACTAAATATAGTCTTGTGATAGTGGCATCTTATTTTACACGTCTTTTCAGCAAATTCTGTTAATGAAAAAGCATAGAAAATAATCACAAAAATGACATTTTAATAAAGCAAATATAAAAGAAATCAACCACGCTATCAAAATATAGAGGGAAGTTAAAAGAAAGAAAAACCCATGCATAACTTTGGATATAATTTTAAGAGTACACTCGCATTTTAACAAGAGAGATCTTATCTAAAAGACCAGTAAAACTAACGTGAGTCAGTCGTAAATGAAACAGAATCAGCTTGACGATTGAGGAAGAAAATATGTAAACAAAATAAGATGGTTTGGTTGAGTTTTATTGCATATCAACCATTGTTGGTTATTTAATGCCAAATCCTGTTTTTAGATATGTATTAAATATATTGTTTGTAAACACATTTTCTTGATACATACACTTATATGATCAAACAGTTCTATTTCAAACAATTCAAAGCATAAGTCAACAAAGTTAAATGGTTCCAAGCATTGCTATATATCACTAACTATTCAATTAAACATCAGTCATTTGTTTATACACTGTTAAATGATCAAACAGTTCTTTTTCAGACAATTCAATTTAGCATAAGTTATTTGTTTGCACTCAGTTTAAATGTTTTTTTCGTAAGTCGCTTGTTTCCACAGTTTAAATGTCGAACAATTCTATTTGACCCATAGATATGACCCTATCTCTCAGGACCAGAGTGGACCTGGGAGCGATGGTATTCTACATTCCCCAAAGCTCCTGCATTACTGGTGCCTCACCATCAGATTGTTTAGTGTCATATTCGGGACACTCACTTCGCAGGGTCTTACTCCACTGTGGAGATGCAGCCGGTGTATTCTACAACTCCAGTTGAATGAGCTAACAAAATAAGAGGAATTGAACAAATTGACTATGCTAATCACATGTTATATTATTAAACCATCCCCAGAATATATGTATGTTGAATAAGGAAATCCTACCGGTTGAGTTGAGATCAACGAACCTTTGGAGTTTAATTCAGTTTGCTCCTTATTGTTTGTTTACATTGCAAATACTTTATGAGCATCTAGCCGACATCTACGCTCTTAACATGCAGATAATTATTCCTCTAGGCAGGCCTAAATTTATAGGCTTTTTGTAACAATTGCGTCAAACCATCTTTTTAATTGGGTAATCTGAGGAACGTGTTATCTCCTACTTAAAGCAGGCCACCCGGTTTGATAAAACATGAATTTCCAGAAAAAATGGACACCTTTTAAATTTTTTTAGAAAAGGTGATTTAATAATTGTATATAGTTGGTTAAGAGTACTCTACTCTTATTTTTCAAAATGTTTCGCTCATGTGCTGCCTAATCTTCTCTTCTTACATGTTACAGAATCTTTTTATAAAATTATGGGAGTGACCTTGTGGTATAATGGTTAAAGCAATGGACTTCGGAATCGTAGAATGTGACTCCGAAATCCAGTTGCGCTATTACGTTCACTTTCAGACAATTACCCTTGGGAAAAGGTATGAACCTCTTTATCCTCCCAGGAATGGGTTAAATAGTATCACTACTGTTCTTCTAGAAAGGTGGCTTTGGCATTAGATTGCCTACAAGAGTTGATTTGCCATTAAAACTGTTGTGGGTGCCTTACCCATCTCACCATAATGGACTCTTCTCGCCGTTATTAGTACTGAGAGATTTAGCTGCCACGAGGCAGATCAATATTGGTGTTATCCGAACAGTACGAGACTTCTTACCTTTTCTATGTAACTCTATCTTTCTTGTGTAATATAATCTGTTATATAATATCCGTGTTTGTGTTTTCATTAGTGACCCTTTCTGGGGCCACAACAAAAACAAAGAAACCAAACCAAACTATAAAATTAATGCACATTTTTTCTTCTACAAGTCAAATCTGGTGCTTATGTCTTTGTATTTTAATGATTTTCTCTGCTTTTTCTCCTGTCGAGGAAATTAGTCACCAACAAATATACACACTTGTGGCTTTGGGTCTGTCTTGATTTCTCAAACCATTGGGTTTCAAACTTCCCGTGCCCCCGGCAACATTACACTCACTTTAACTTGTGTAAGCATCACCTTCTATGTTCTTACGAGAGAAATAGAAAATAATTCTTAAAAAAAGAAAGAAAGAAAATTAACTTGATGTTTATGCAATACAGGATATTACTAGTAGGATTTATTTAAAAAATACATTAATACATTATATCTATACTGCTAGTAGAAGACCCGTGAACCCATTGGACGACTGTTTAACTGGGTTCTATGGTGATTTAGGCAGAAGTGAAGGATTCTTATTTGCATTTCGTAGTTATCTCTGTTATACAGAGAATTTAGATGTTCAAAGAAATTTGAGCCTCCAAAATTATCATTTAGTTGCAACTTGGACTGGATTTTGCTTTATTCTCTGCATCTAAATAAAACATCACGCGATGATGTGTCGTTTTTGCTTGGTTGTAATTACAAATATACAAATAAATAGGCAGCATATTTATTGATGTAGCTCTCTCACTATATATATATATATGACTCTCTCTCTCTGCGCATGTGTACATATATATTTATGATTCTGCTCACTCGGACGAGTTTTGTAATAACCCATACAAACTAATGTAATCATCGTTAATTCACTTCGTTTATTTTGTCCCATGGTTCGTTTATTTGGACCAATCAGCAATTCTACCGAATCGGCATATTCAAAATCTGATAAATTTACAAAAAAAAAAAAAAAAAAAAAATTCAAGAGATATTAAATGTGAATTAATGTAACTTTAGAAATATACCGTTTATTGTTATAAGTTTCATCCCCCTCCACTTGCTTCAAAAATTTTACTATAAATATGTTTTACAGACATTCGGTTTGTAGGACCAGCTGGTTATTGCCTCGAGGTAGTTAGTCATGATGCAGTCCAATTAATCGAAACCCATGTGTGTGTCAGTGTGTGTAACATTTTGGTTTGATAATCGCGTAGGCGAGAAACTGACATTTACCGAGCGCCGTTGACTCTGTGACTACACTATCCTAACTGATATATATATATATATATATATATATATATACTCTGTTAGATATTGAGCATTCTTTATTTATGAATATAGCGGACTACATTATATATATATATATATATATAGGATGTCATAACTGCTTAAAGTCTAAACATAACCAGCCCAAGGATATTTTTGCTTTATTTATGTTAGGAAAGGTTTCAAGTGTACGTTAAAAAGCGTACCGACGGAGCAATATTTCAAAAGATTCTATTATTTATCTGGAATAAACATTTACATTTGTTTTCAGTATTTTGTTTATGACTAGAACTTAGGGATTGGCGCGAACAACGGTATATAAGATAAATAAGTAAGAATGAAACAAAGTGAAAAGGTACTATACAAGGAATTAAAAGCAATAAAATATAGAGATAAATAAATAAAATGGACAAAAAAAAAAAAAAAATTAAAGTAAATACGAGTTTACGTTCAGATGAAAAATAAATATTTTGAGAACAATTTGAAGTAGACATCTGACTTCAGCGAAAATGTATTGAAAGCTTGTGGTTGTCTACATTTTAAACGTTATTTTTTATTTCAAATGGTGGTCTTGGTATTTGTCGTACGTGCCTCCGACCGGAGAAATGTGGCACAAGGCCTTTTTGAGATGGGTCTAGGCACAGGGCAATGGCTCAGACACGCTTGGTGAGCACAAAAATGCCTTGGGCCCTGTAGACATTCCCTTAAAAAGGGACACCTCAGGCGCCAGACGATAAACTTAGCCCTTCCGAAGAGGCTTAGAGCCTGGAGGGACGACCCACTGAGGCTCGGGGATGCCGGTCTTAGTGCGCGTGACATGAATGCCGGCTTTCCAGAATCCATGTAAAAAAAGGTCTCGATCGACTGCCACCAGAACCAGGACACGGCTGGACTGATCCGTGTACCGAGTAACACGGCCGACCGAAGTGCGTCCCGGCCCAGCGACGCTCAGAGACTGTGGTCTCTCATTTTATATCCAGTCACATTATCGCCTAAAAAATATGCTATACAATTCTACGAAGTTTTTAGTGAATTTGCCATTATATAGTATGAAAGTTACTTTTGGCATTTTTCTCATATAATGCTATATATGTGTTAAGTATTTAAGCTAAATATTCGCTCACTGGTTTTTCTCATCTGTCTGTAAAATCTTCAAATCTTTTCGCATCAGTGTTTGCTGACACACTACTCACTTTTACATTGTGCAGTTAGTATGGTAGAGTTGTAGTCTACATCATTGTCTGGTTTAACTTTGGTTTTCAGCACCTCGTAAGAGGTACAAGTCTGTTATCTGACTGATACACTTTTGATCTTGATCAATCTTTCAAATAACTTCTCCATACCCGTTAAAAGCCCTTCCTATCTGTTTCTGTCTGCTTTGTGATTATTTTTGATCCCGCTGGCACACTGCCTTTAACAGTTTTGATAAGTTTCCTTCTCTTCAATATTGTTGTTCTGGTCGAATGAGTCAGGGCAGGGGGAGAAAAGAACACGCGGCGTAGTGGCTAACGTGTTGGACTGCTATATTATAATAAGCAAATTCGAAATCCAGTCGCAGTATTACATTAATTTTCGGACTAAGTTCCTTAGGAAAGGTATAAATCCCCTTTACCCCCAACTATGTGTTAAATAGTACAAATATTGTTCTTCTAGAAGGATGGATTTGGCGTTAAATAACCCACGAAGGTTGATATGCCATTAAACAAAAAAATAAAACAAAACTTAGTTACTCTGTAATGAGACCAAATGTGTGAACAATTAAGAATTTAAATTATCATGACCAGAAAATCTGCCGAACACCTACGCACGATATACGGGAACACTGGACAGCTGTTTCGACCTTATTAGGTCTCATCAGCAGTGTATACCGTAATCTCCATCACTAGAGATCGAACCAGCGACCACAGATTGCAGTGCCGAAACTCTACAACTAAGCCACCAGTTCATATCACACACCAGCGACGCCAAATCAACTAGTCATGGTAATTGCGCGGCCAAATAACCAAAATGTGTCTTGCAAGTTACATGCGTATGTTGTATAACCATATAATACATATAAAACTTTACACGGAAACATAGTCAACAATAATGAACACACTTCTATAGAAAAATATACCTCCCACACTTTATTCTCGAAAAGGTTGCGAAAGGGTTGATGTTGGTTATGTGTGAGAGGTGAAATGGAGACGGAACAGACTGCCACATATTGACCCCAAGTTCCTCTGACCATTATAGCAGCACTTCTTCCTCATTCTGCTGGGCTGCTCAACCGGGGTCCTGAGGGCTCAAACCCTCTGTCTGTCGCTGGCTCTCACTACGGCATCTTGTCCCTAAGTGCGACTGGAACTCAAACTGTGACTGCAACTCAAACTGAACTCTGCCTGCCTCGAACTCCAACTGCCACTGAACTAAACCGTCTGAGGCACCTGGTTATATAATTGTTTGACGTAAACCTGCTTCTTGTGAGCGTCGCATCTGCACCGAATTCAACCCATCCACAGGTCAAGGTGATATCTTCGACCGGATACACCTGTTTCTTCCGCTTATTTACACAGGTGCATCTCTTAATTGACAGCTCGGTCGAGGGTCAATATGTTACCCGTACTCTTTATGTAAATTCGAATTTCAGTTCCACTATTATCTTCACTCTTGGACAAATACCCTTTGAAAAAGTATTAACCCCTTCCCCTCCAGCTTTCAGCTAAATAGTACTTCTACTGTCCTTCAAAAAGGATAACCTTGGAATTAAATAACCCGCGAATATTGATATGCCATTGAACAAATAAACCAACGAAACTAACCATGAAGGGAATTACTCACTTTCTTAGCACAGTTACTAAAAGTTTTCGAATTTGTCTGATGACTGTGTCAAATTTGACACACGAAACTTTTTATATCAAAAATGAATTATTATTTTTAGTTTTGATTCTTCTCTGCTTGTGAGCAAACGTCGTCCATGTTGCATAAATGATAAACATTTCAGTTAAAGATGTGAGAGGCTAGACTGCTTTCACAGGTGATTGATTAAAAGTGGTGAAGGCTTGTGTAGAACAAGCAACACTTTTTAGTTTTTCTTCTCTAACCCTAGTCGGCTTGCCAAGGCTAGAGACTCCAGTCTACCCTACTATTTAACCCTTATCTGGTGAGTTGGAAAAAGGATTCGTAGCTTTCCCAAGTGCATTAACACAAAGTCATCTCTCATATTCTCAAAGTAGGTACACTTAGTATTCAAGTTTATTGAAAAGAATACCTTTTTTTAGCATTATAGTTCATTAAATCTATATTCTTGCTTCTTCCTCAAGAGTTTTAATTTCAAATTGAATGCGGTACCCTAACTCTTGCAAAGAAACTGTAAACAAAAAAGAAAAATAACTAAAGCAATTTATTTTCCGCATAAATCACCAGAATAAAGAAAGCAAAAAACAGGAATTCCCTCCTCGATAGCGCACTACTTTCAGTATCAGTATTAATTTTGGTTTGCGCACTTAGCAAAGTTTTCTTAACAAATATACTGAAGCAATGTTTGTGTGCATCAAATTTCCCGTTGAAGTGAGAAAATTTTCTTATAAACAGTTGCAATGATACAGGAAATCTTTGATAACAAAACCCTTTGCGAAACAGTCGTTCAACACAATGGCACAAAACATTTTAAAGAAAGTCGGTGGTGCACAGAAGGGTGATCTTTTTAGATGCAAGTTGATGGATGGTCTAGTTGATCTTGCATCTAAAAAGATCAGTTTCTTTTCAGAAAAAAAGTCTGTTGAAAGAAATCTGTAAATGTGTTATTTGAAGGCTTGTTTGAAATTAAGTGTTTTATAAGCACAGTTGTCTATTATCAGCGATTCCGGTTACCCACAATAAATAAATAAACAAACCATGAGTTTTACTTAATGGTCCAAAAGTGCAAAAGTAACGATGTAGGTATTTTGGATATGTTAAAGAGAAACCAAAAAGTGTTTTCTATTTGTGAAATAGAGAAGGTTCTTCAGAGTATTAAATAAAGAAAAACATTATTCCCTCTGTTTAAAAAAAAAAAATACCGCATCTGTTGGTAAGTCTTCTGTCCTGGGGCTCTAGCGGGTGTGAAGCCACCTCTTTGTTACCATTACTCTTAGGTTGACTCAGATCCGTGGGTAGTACCTTTTAGGGATTCCTTTGATGGATCAAACAGATCTGTTTGAGATAATTCTTCAAAGATGATTTTGATCTACATGAACACGTTGGCTCTTAAAATATTGATATTGAAACTTGGCGTTTACTGGTTTAAAATGATTGTGAACATAAGTTTTTGCATCTCATATAATTCATACATCCCTTATGGATAAATTGGAACTAGTGTATATCAGCTACTTCAGCACGTTCATTCAGAGGTTCTTAAAGCGTTAAAGAGATATTTTGTTTTATATAGCATACACTGAGCCCAATGAATATATCAACGGTTTTAAATACACTTCATAACACAAATTGAAATATTTTCACTTAAGATATTTCGGTTACAAAATTTCTCAAGAAAACTCTTAATGTCACAACACATTAACAGAACATCATGATATGTTCGCATATGATAAATAGAACAACAGTGTCAGAATCATTTTCAGCGTTTCAAAACCTTTCCAGCTGTGTTTGAAAATGTTCGTTTGATGAAAAGCAAAACGTTGCACAGGAAATAAAACGATTTTAATACCAACTTAAGTTTTCAAGTCCTATTACTTACGATCTCTCTGTCTCGCACACACATATGTATAGGGTAACAGACAAGGATTTTGTGTTCAGTTTTTTTACTGCCTTTTTTGTTGGTGAGCAAGATCTCGCAACTGTGGGTGAAGGAAATTTAAAAATAGTCAGACTTTTGTTATAATCTGAGAACATTTACTTTTGACCATTATCAAGGATGTGGTAACTACTATGTTTCTGTGTGGATGTTAGGACAAACGTGAACAACTGTAAGGTTTGAGAAAGATTTATTCTGCTTAGAATAACTCATACACGAGTAGTGTGATTTTATAGTTAGGCACTTAACTTAAGAGTTCCCCAGAAAGGGAGGCAATCACAAAATAAGGGAGGTTACTCTCGATTACTTATTACAGTGGGCTGTCTGTTCTTTCTTGGTATCGCTTATGTTTGAAGTTAAACAAAATCACTTCTAGCTTTGAAGAGGGAATACTTGAATGGATCTGTCCTCGATAATGACGATCGAGAGATGAAAGTACATATACTCAGATTATTACATCCTATACTTTGGTTTGGATTGGTTTGCTTATATAGCATATCAACCATTGTAGGTTATTTCATGCCAAATCCAGTTTATACATATATATTAGATATATATGATTTGTAAATATAAGTGAACAAAGTTAAATAGTTCCAAGTATTGCTATGTATCGCTAACAATTCATTTAAACATCGGATATTTGTTTACACACAGTTAAATGATCAAAAAGTTCTATTTAACCCATTGATAGAACTCTTTCAGATGACACCACTCCGGGCCAGAGTGGACCTGGATGCTAGACTTTGGACAATTTCAAAACTGATTTCATCCATAGTCAAAAAAAAAAAAGATAAATAAAAAGGTCACGGATTTTAAATACTGCCCATGACTCGAAGTTTCATGTACGGTGGATTTGTACGACCATTAGTTTGATAGTAGTACTGAAGATCTGTTTTCGTTTACAGCAATTTTTAACTTGAGAAAGATTATGTTCCACTATTTACTAAAATGAAAAAACCTGTCTTGAGAATCACCATTCAAATTCTAGCTTTTAGCTGAAATCATACCCGTCTCTTGACGCGATTCAAAAATATAAAACTACCTCAGCTACGAGGCAGACCGCGTATTATTTACACCCTGACCCCTTGTACCCGTGTGGAAAAACCATCGAGAAAGAATTATTTATATTTACTAAATTTAGAATAGTCCGATACATGTAAAAATAGTGGGACACTGGTGTATAGAAAGACTGATGTAATGCAATCTTTCATGCGTATTTAGAAAACCATCCTTTGTAATCTTAATTTTTGACTGAATAGCTTGAAATAGAAATGTTTTTGACAATTAAGCTGTGTACTTATGCTAAACTGATATGTTGGAAATAGAACCGATTATTTATATAAAAATGGATTTGGCATTAAATAACCTACAAAAGTTGATATGCCATAAAACCCCAAACAACCAACCTTAACTTTTGTTTGGACTCTAATGCAGGACAGCTGACATCAAGAGGAAATGGATAATGGTTTTACCCATCGAACATTAACATGTAAGTTCACTTTCGAAGGAGGACAATTGGATGAAATATCATTGCGAATAAATCTTATTACTCTCTGCCCCTAAACATACATATGTAGAAGCTGGTTCTAAAAATGATGTAGCAATTTTTTTCTCGAGTTATCATAGCCTGAGCGATAGTAATGGGAAAGCAGTTTGCTCAAGTAACATATATGTACACATCAAAAAATCTGTGTGTGGCTGTACAACCACATATTGAGTTTTTTTTTTTTTTTGTATTAGGCTTACACGCAGCCCTCGCAAAAAAAATGGAGTTCGAAACTACACACAACATCGTTAGATGTCACTAGTCAATACTAATTTGAGTTAGTTACCTCATGGTATAGTACTGTATTAACTTATTTGTTTCCTTTTTCCCGTGTTTGCAAGCAAGTTAGTTGATTTTCGTGATGGCTATTAAAATATAACTGAGACAGACCGTAATTTAAAAAAGAACTGCAACTGATATTGTAAAGTTTACAAAAGTTTTAAATGAAGGAACTTTAAGTTATACACAAGTGAACTGGTGGTATTTGTCTTTCAAACAAGGTGAGATGTTACTTAAAAGATAATTGTAACATTGTGAGAACACTCGATGCATTTAGCCCATTCAGACACTACGACTGATATGTTTTAGTGACCGTGGCAAGTGTCACCTCAGCAAAGTTATGAGAATTCAAAACCTGAAATGAAGGTTTGATGAAATTATGGATTTTGATTCGTTAATATGAACACGTAAGGAAAGGTGGGAGACTGAGTTTTCCATTTAAATTTGGCAGTTGCAAAGGGAAAGAATAGATTGACGTAATTTGACAGGTTTAGGGCTTTGGTCTGTTTTAAATCCTGGGTTATCAGGTAAAATAATGAAAGGATTTCCCATCTCTTCTCTGAGGATGATTAAATTTTACTAACTTATTTTCAAAACGGCTAGATTATTTTAAGCACTTGAAATCTGAATAAAAGTGGGAAGATAACGTGTTTGTCCATTTCTTTTAGTCTCTCGGACAGGAATGACGATCGACGGCGTTTGATTACTGTCTGGAGTCTAACAAGAAGATTCGCTTGTGATGTAACATAAAGACTATCGGGCACATCTTCAACAAGAGCAAATTATAATGATTGTTCGGCTAGAGCTGAAATATGTGAAGGGATTTATATCTTCAGTTCAGACCAGAAAATTTCATAATGAAATGCGTCCCTCGTTTGTTCACACCGAAAAAAAAAAACGGCCCGTCGATGGGGCTTGGAATATACTTTCTGTATTCTCTGCTGGGAGGTAAAACACTAAACTGTATTCAGTGGTGAGGCTCCACTTCTGGAGCTCCGGGGAGTGTGGAGTACCCCATCATTGTCATTACTACTAAGTCCTCTTGCAGTGATAGTTCCTGTTAGGGTCCCATCAATAGATGAAATATATCTGTTTTAAAATTATTCGTATTTGATCGGAATACTTGAAACTATATTACTGAAAATTATTTGCATTAAGAATATTTAATTAAAAGTATTATTACTTACTAAGGATTATTGTTATTAATTACTTGAAGCCATAAAACTGCGTGCAAACAAATGAGTATTAATAAGAAGAAATAATTGAAACTACGTTATAGATTGTAAATTATAAGTATTTGATAGGGATACTTGAAATCATACATCTATGTACAAATTATGCGTATTTCATAGAAGTATTGCATGTGTATAGAAAATCTCATAAGAAACAACTGCATAAAGATATAAACGTACAATGATCGTGATTCCCTAACCTCTACTCTTAAAATGACCCTAAGCATATTGACATACAGTTAAAATGAATGAAAGTTTCTTTCCATATTTTTAATCTGTGACGCGTAAATAATTTTGGTTATTTTCAGGCACTCTCTCATATACTTTGGGTATGACAGGAAAAAAATGTAAACAGGTTTGTACAAGTCTAGGTATTCACGAATTAATCTTATGTACACATATATAAATATCAATTGGGCACGTACAGTCCTCGCCGAGCTCGTATGTTTAATCATATTCAATCACTAATTTTGAAGGTTTTCAGAAATGTTAAGAATGATGAAACTGTGATTATAATCAAGGGGAAGTTCAACGTTTTTCTATTTTTATCCTTACAATTTGGCGAATTTCCATGTGTGACGTCAATAAATCTATGCCAAGATTTGCTACGTTCCCAGGATATTAAGAATGATGTCATTTTCTCATGATTGTTTTTATCACATACATTCAACAATATATAGTTCTTTTTAAGTTGACTATTTCTAGTTGTAAAATAACATTTTATTTGACGAAAGCTGTCAATGAATGTTTTATCGACATAAAAATGTTAGAAGAAAGCAACAAATAACGCTATTTAGTCTACGATAGTTAAAGATTTATTTTTAATTAAACAAAAATAAATAAACAAGAAAACCCGCATATATCCGTAGATGAGTCGAAGTTTTAAGACCAAACTATGACTGACAATTCTGTCGAGCTGAAACCAGTGCATTACAAGCTGCAACTCTTAGATTCTAACAAATAATATTTATCATGCTATTACATTGTACTTCACCCCACGTAGCTGGGCTTTTAGAATATGCAGACTGCATCTCTGCGGAGAGTTAAGACTCCCCACTCCCCCAAAAAGTGTCCTGATATGACTCTAAACTATCTGACACAGAGGTTCCAATCCAGGAGCTTTGTGGAATTTAGAGTACCCCTTCATTGCCATAACTCGCTGGCACACTCTAACCCAGAATGGTGGTACCTATTAGCGTTCTATCTAAGAGTTAAATTGAATTTTTGTCTATGGTATGATAGTAAACTGCATTTGATTGGGAGGTTTCAGTCCTGCAGCTTAGGTGAATGTGGAGAACCCATTCATTACCATTACTCCCAGGTCTACTCTGACCCCGAGTGGTTGTACCATTTAACTGTGTGCAAACTAATAACTTAAATTGAATTTTTAGTGTTATATAGCAGAACTTGGAACCCTTTATATGTGAGCAAAAACTGAATAATTGGTATAACATTGCAATACTGTATTTAACTGTATGCAAACAAATTAGTTCTAACTTAAAAAAAAATATAATTACCTATAAACTATTCACTTACAAATCTTATGTATATGCATTTAACTGTTTCCAAACAAGTGACTGTTGTTAACTTAAATTATTATTGTCAGATAGGAATGCTTGAAATCATTTAACTGCGAACTAACAAACTATCTCGTTTAAAAATATTACCAACAGATTGTTTACAAATTAGATATTTAATAAGTGTTAACAGGATTTGGCATTAAATAACCTACAAAGGTTGTTATACCATAAAACCCAACGAACAATTGTACTTATAAAGGAAGCGCAAGTAGTGCAACGGTTATCATAGTAGGAAATGAACCCTTGGACCAGAGTTCAATTCCTGGACGAGGTTGTTTGTATTTCATCTAGCACTAATACCCTTATCAAAGGTATAAATCCAACTACTCTTTCTCCAGCTATGGTTAAATAGTAAGGTAAACTAGGCTATTTAACTTTGGTATGGCAACCGGTCTAGGAGAAGGAAAACTCTGAATTCAAACCAGTTGTATTTCGCTTTAAAATAGACCTTTTATTGTATCCTGCTCGTGATGAGGGGTTGTGTAAGTACTTATAAAATATATCTAAATATATTTTTTAGCATTTTTTCCCTGCCAAGCTTTGCCTAGTCTGACACTCAGGTCTTTTGTGGCATCTAATTGGTCACCCATCTTTGGGCCAGTCGGCTGGGGCTGCAGAATACACCAACTACATCTCTACGGAAGGGTAAGACTTCCTCAAAGAGTGTCCTGGATAAGATACTAAATAATTTGATGATGAGGCTCTACTAAAGCAAAAACTTTGGGGAATGAGGAGTACCCTTTATTGTCATCGCGCCCTGGTCCACTCTAGTCCGGAGTGGTAGCACCTGATAGGGTCCTATCTATGGGTCAAATAGAAATAAACTGTATGCTTATACTAAACTGAATTGTTTGAAATAGAACTGTTTAGACATTTAACTGTGTTTGAATAAATGGCTGATACTTAATTGAATTATCAGTGATACATAGCAATACTTGGAACCATTTAACTTTGTTGACCAAACTGAATAGCTTGAAATAGAAATATTTTTGACATTTAAACTGTGTACTTATGCTAAACTGAATTGTTTGAAATAGTACTGTTTATATGTATAAAATAGATTGGTCATTAAATAAGCAGTTCTTAGCATTTTTTTTTCGTCTTACTTGGACTGTTTGTGCGATGGGAGGCAAGTGGTCATGCAGCATCTTTGTGTAGTTCTTATCTAGCTTTTTCTCCAAGTGCTTCATTAAAGTCCAGGTGGTGCAACCATTTAATGACATAGACACAGCTACAGCTTGGAAGAAATTCTGTTTTATTTTATCAGAGACATAGGAATTCCATGTGGAAATAGCAGTCTACGCCTTCACTATGCGTATGTTAACATAACTTTCCGTAGATGAAATACTGCTACCGAGGTACGTGAAACGGTTTAGTAGTTTCAGAGGCTTGCCATTTAATATGTACATGGCACCATCTTGTTTAAAACACTCTGGAAAATTTTTAGGAAAAAATTAGAATAAACATTTAAACATTAATTTAGAATTAAAATAATTAATTTAAGATTTTTTATATCAAAACGCCCTATTGCAATTTCGAATTTTCTTTTAAAAACAATATTTTAGCACTCACACACACACACACACACACACACACACACACACACACACACACACACACACACGGGGGTGTCCTCGTGGTGTAATGGTTAAAGCGATGGACTGCGGAATCGTAGTAAGCGAGTTCGTACTCCAGTCGCACTATTACGTTCACTTTCGGGCAAATGCCATTGGGAAAGGTATGAAACCCCTTATCCTCCCAGCTATGGATTAAATAGTACCACTACTGTTCTTCTAGGAGAATGGCTTTAGCATTAAATTACTTACAAAGGTTGATATGCCATTAAACAAAGAAACCAAACCAAACCGAACACACACACATATTTATATATATTTTACAAAGAGATCTAAGTTAGGTTATCGTAGACACAATCAACGGCGCTTGATGACTATTAGTTTCTCACCTCTGTGATCATCAGATCATTCTGTGTGTGCGTGTACTTGTTATTTGAACAAATAGTCAATTAGCTTCTAGCCACTTGGTTTTGAATTTAGAACATGAGCATTATGCCAATTTGTTTTTTTTTTCTTTTTCTTTTTGACAATTAAATTGTGAAATAAGAGTTTTTCATCATTGTTCAGAATCGATAAAAAAAGATTGAAAAGAAGACTTCACACTGTTATCTTGAAAGAGTTGCAAAACTAGTGAATTAATATGAATCTCCTTGCTTAAAAAATAAATGTATATGATAAAATAATTGAGTCGTACATTTTGTGGTCTGCATGAACACTATCCAAGAGAAAATTGCAAAAAAATGTTTCTAATGGGTTAATAAAGTAAAAAAATGCCCGGTAAAGAAAAATTACGTCAGATCCTGTGGTAAGGGATTTCTCGAGGTGTAAAGGCTAAAGTAGCTGGACTGCAGCCTTAGAGTAAAAAAGTTCGAAATCTAATTACGTTTACGGATTAATACTTTTGGGAAAGGTTTGAAACTCCTTTATCTCCCGTCTATGGGTTAAATAGTATCACTGCTGTTCTTCTACAAAGGTAGCTGCGGCGTTAAATAAGCCATATTTTTACCATTTTCAAAAATTGTGCAATATATATATATATATATATATATATATATATATATTTTAAAAAAATTATGTAAAAACATATATGCATATATTTCATAAAAATTAGGTGAAAAATATATGCATATATTTTATAAAAACTGGGTAAAAATATGTGCGTATATCTAATTCAAATTGTGTAAAAAAAATTCTCACTCCCATTTTAATGCATATACAGTATTGTACAAGAAAAAAATGCATTATATTAATACAGCTTTTTGAATAACAGTTCAGTAGTTGTTATTCACTTTTGGCGGTGACCCAAAATCTTATCTATCATGAAGATTTAAGTTCTCATAGTATCTATTTTATTCTCGTTATTAAAAAATATAGAAACATGAAAAGCAATTTTCAAGATTCTAACTGGGCCCAATCGTAACACTGTTATATGTTAAAACCCAAATACATTATAATGGAGTCCAGTATTTATTATTATACACTTTTTAGAATTCTTATAATTTCCTAGATTGTCCCTAGAAATCAATGGCAGTAAAAGTATCTTAAAATTAAATCAAGTCTGTATCTGATAACCAGACGACAAACAAATTTAAATGTATTTTATGCTTTCAGCAATCATTTTATTTTCCACAAATGCGAATGATATGAATAGTATGATATTATCTATTCATTACGAAGATTAGTTTCACAATAGTCAATAGAAGAAAAAAGATTGTGACCAAATCGATGACTTGTATTTTGATTTAGTACCATGTTATACCTATTTGTAATCTACTTTCATGTGTAGTTGCGTACGAAGTGAATCACTAAGTCCGTTGGCCAAGATATAGTTATTTGCTGAATTTTGATCTGAAAATAAAGCTCTATCTATTTACAACTGAATTAAGTGCATCGACAAAGAATAAAATATTAGAAAAATAACCATTTGGTGTGTTAAAATACATGCTTTCTTTACTTTTACACTACAGACTTATTGATGTACCTACGTACTTATATATATATATATATATATCAACCATTTCTTCAAACTGGGATGTATGAGGACTTATCACCGTAGACTCAAGGATTTAGCAATTTGATGCACAGCATTATTTTTAATGCATAAAACTTTTGATAAAACAAAGTGTACTATATATTGTAGGAAATGAATTAGATTATCTAAGGTTGTTGGAAAAATAATGGCTGATTTTGCTTAATAAAATCAGCCTTTAGTTTCCTGAAGAAAACTAATTGTTATCATATGTAAACAGAACCCATTTTATAAGTTGATCTCTTAGTAAAGGTCTTGGTATTTCCGAGGATCTTATAGTTGGATTGATAGAAACCAGCTTTTTTTTCTCGGGACACTGTTTTATTACATCGAAAAGTAAGGGTCGTTGACAGGATTAACTTTTGAAATTGTCATGTGTGACCTAGTATTATTCGATTATTTTCTTCATTTAAAATTTCTTTTTTTTTTCTAAATAATAAGTTTTAAAAGAGCTCGCATTGTTTCGCCACAGGTGATAGCAAACTATTGGCTTGTCTTTATTTGTACTAAGTTACGTACTTATGTGTCGTTTGCATCGCTCCAAAAAAGGGAAGGGTAACTGGGGATTTACATATGAGCAGGTATCTGTGGACTTAGACAATTGAGGTTCTATTTTTATGCCTCCCTAAAGTATATCGTTATAATAAAATTTACTATCATAGGCGGAGAATGAGCCTGTCTTGGCTGTGGGTTTATGACTTACTGAGTATCACGAAAACTTAAAAACTATTGAGTTAAGTCATAAATAATTTCCGTTTTTTAAAAGTTAGTTGTTACTACACATTTTAAATTTCCACTGTTTTAAGCGCAACCGGAACTTACCTGATTAAAGAATAATATCATCTGTCATTCTTATTTTAGTTGTAAAAGAGTGTATATAATAATTTAATCTATGATCTCATGCCTTAAAATGGATGAACTAAAAGTGTTTATCCTACATGTAATGTTATAGGGGCTCAAGAATAAAAGTAACTCTATAGAAACAGCCAAGAAAATTTGCAGTGTTTATAGCCAAGGTATCATTAATGACTACCAAATCAGAAACTGATTTTCAAAATTTCGTTCTGGTGATTTGTTATAGAGAGATGAACCCAGACCAGGACACTCATCATACCTCGACCAAAACGCTTTAAGAGAATTGTGGAATGCAATACGTACAAAAGTACTCGAGAATTAGTTCTTGACCTTAACATACACCGATCCACAATCTGCCTCTATGACAGGAAAAGTGAGCCAACTCGGCGTTCAGCTTCCTCGGATTCTTAGTGAGAAGAATAAGGAAGATCGCATATTCACAAGAACAAAGATTCTATCAAAGCAGAGAAATGTCTCAAGAATAGCATTAAGGATGGCGAAAAATGGGTTTTTATTAAAAAAAAAAATACGCAAAGGGATGAAACTGCAATCAAGGCTAAAAATGGAACCTCATGGAAGAAAAAAATATGCTGTGGATATGATGGGGTCACCGCAGTATAATTCACTTTGAGTTTTTACATGGCAATCGGACACTCAGTGCATACTTATAATCTCAGCAGTAGCAACGTGTGCACGAAAATCTAAGAAAACGCCTCACGCTCATCGATAAAAGAAACGCTGTGCTTCTTAAAGATAACGCAAGGCCACATTCAGTAAGTCTTGCCGGATTTAGGTCAATCTATTCTATCCCATCGACTATATTTACCAGACCTTGAACCAACTTATTTCCACCTTTTTCCTTATCAACAAAATGTTCTGAATGATGAAAATTTGTCTCAAGAATATCAGGTGAAAAATTTTGTGGAAAACTTTAGTTCGAAAGCAGCTGAACTTTACTTGAGAGAAATCAACAAACTACCTGATAAATGGCAAGAAGTGATTAAAAATAATGCCGAATATATTATTGACTGAAATTAATCAATTGTTAAATTATTCATGAATAAATTATGTTTTACTAAGATAATATCGCTCTTGAATTAGTCATGGTAATGTTTCGGTGGCTATTTTTCATTGGCCCAGCGGTTAGAGTGTTCGCCAATGGCCCGGGAGACCTGGGTTCAATCCCAGGTCGAGTCATACCAAAGACTTTAAAAATGGTACTTGATACCACCTTGCTTAACACTCAGCATTATAAGGTACGGTTCAAGGGTAAAGTGGAGCAATCCTGGGAATGGAGTAGCGCCCTCCCCTACACCTTGGTGTAGTAGCTATCGAAAAGGGAGCCTTCGGGTCACCCTCGACTATGGTCGCTAACTTACCTTTATTAATGAGTTTCAGTAGTTTCCTGATTGAACTATTCAATCCTGACAGTTGATCTATGAAATTCTTCCAACCAGCATCTGGTAAAGCGTGCTGTTTACCTGTCTAGCTGCTGTACGGCCACTTATATCCCATCTCGTTAACCAAACCATCCAAGTAAGACGAATAAGACATAAAGGGCACTGTTGGAAAGGTAAAGACGAACTCAAAAGTAACATTCTCTTATTGAATCCAACACACAGACGATCCAGTGTTGACAGATTAATGAGTATCTGTATAGATCATACATAGATGGGATGCAGTTTAGAAGACCTACTAAAAGCGATGGATGATAGGGACGAATCGTGAGAGAATCAGGGAACTGTACTATCAGCACGATTTGATGAACTCTCTTGAAAGTTACAATTGGATAGCAAACTTTAAAAGTATTTTAACACCATTACACTGACAATCGTGTCATTTTGGCCGTGTTACGAGGCGCCTCTGGTGGTGCAAGCTCGACTAGCAAACCTACACGAGTGAGTTCGAGTCTCATTGGGCGCCCCTTTCATATGGCCTTGTGCCACATCTAAGCAAAAAGCTTAGTAAATTTCCATTTTGGCCGTGTTACGGTAAGATACAAAAATCGGATCATTATAATGTAGATCGTTTGGTTTGGTTTAACAACATATCAACCTTAATAGGTTATTTAATATCAAAGCCATCCTTGTAAAATAGTAGTGGTACAATTCAACGCGTAGAGGATAAATGGGTTTATCATTCCTCAAACGTATCAGTTCGAAAGTGAACGTGACTAGAGTTTGAACTTACTTACTACGATGTCGTAGTAGAGCAAGTTAGCCACTACACCCCAGGGACTCCCCCATAGATAGACTGGCGTTTATTTATCGCATTTAATGTTACTTTTGTATAATATTGTTGAAATTTTTTTGTTAGTTATCATTAGTATTGCCCAGTAAGGTAATTAATTTTCTTCTTTTTTTGCAAATAAAGTTTATCAAAGGATGACAATGTTGTATCCCTTCTGCTCTAGATTTCCTTTCCTGTAATAAGGGATAGTCCTATAAATCAAACTTAGACACAGTAACAATGAAAATACTTACTTCGCTAGCTATTGTCTTAAATCAACGCTTCTCAAAGTGGTTCATATAGACTCCTGGGAGTAAAAAAACATTTTGGCTGGGTGATTAAAAGCATTGGAGCTCACATGGGGTGGTGAATTTACAAGATTGAATTTATAAATCCCTTTAGACCAGGAGAACAAAAATTTATATATCATGTGGACTAGATGCCAGGTATTGCATATCTGGCAGAATGTCTGAATGTGTGTGAATTCATAAACCTACAACATAATATTCGTGATCTCCTCAGCGCCCATCAAACCCATTTTCCCATTAAAACATTCTAGAATTGAATGTTTTTATTGATTATTTCCTGATATAAATTGTATTAAAGACAGACAAACTAATTGCCTTGTTACTGAAGCTTAGAATCTACTGATTGTATTCCCTGCAGAGGAGTCAGACTTCCCTCCGCCCAAAAAAGGGATTTCCTGAGTGTGAAACTAAAATTCATTTGATGGTGAAAATAGTTCTGGAGCTCTTGGGAGTCTGTAGTACGTCTTCGTTGCCATTATTCCCAGGTCCACTCAGGTAGTATGTGTTAGGGCCCCATCAATCGGTTAAATAGATCTGTTTGAAAATGATTTGTATTTTTCAGGACCGTGTGCACAAAAGAGAAAAAGAAAAAAACTTAACCCCATAAAGATATAAATAGGAGCATACAAGGAACGAGTTTCGCAAACCTCTAGGAATAAAATAAGCCTTGACCGGTTTACATGTCGTTACAAGTAATTAGTCATTGGTAAATCAATTATTTGATATTCAATAAACTTAATTGCTGGTGAATGGAAATTAAATTTGGTTACAAGGGCTGCATTAAGTAAAACGTTTGAGAAACCGAGTCTTTAATAAAAACCACGGAATAGATGCATGCGAGCATCGGAAAAAATTCATAAAACTTACCACAAGATGCACGTGTGTTTTATTTAGAATCTTGCAAGTATTAAGAATTGCGATTCAGTCATTGTTGTTAGGGTTTATAAACTCTCCAATCACTAACCACACTTACACCTATAACTATTAAAGGACTTATTCAACGTACTTGTCATGACAGGATCGGTGTTTTAACAAAGAATCTTTTTTTTCCTTTTTATATTTTAGTAGTTTTACGATTTCCTTTTTTAATTTTGTCAAAGCCTACTACATTTACGTGCGAATTCACGCAAGTTTATTATGATTGATTAAAACTTTCAAGGCTTGGCATTTTAGAATGAACTAGTTTGATTTGTAAGGCAAGACTCAGTCAAAAAAGATAAATATTATTGGTTCCACTTACTAAGGCTTGTTAGTTTAGCCTGCGTCGATCAGATTTTACTTGCCCAGTCGGCTGGGGCTGTAGAACACAACGACTACTTCTCTGCAGAGGGGTAAGACCTCCCCCCTGATTATGACACTAAATAATCTGATGGTGAGGTTCCAGTAATGCTGGAGCTTTGGGAAACGCGGAGTACCTCTTCGTTGCCATCGCTTCTTGGTCCACTCTGGCCCGGAGTGGTAGCACCTGATAAGGGTCCTATGTATGGATTAAATAGAACTAAACGGTGATTTCTTGAGTTTACTGTTTTTTTGCATTTAAACTGTGTATTTATGCTAAACTGAATTGTTTAAAATAGAACTGATTTGACATTCAAACTGCATACTTATGCTGAACTGAATTATCTGAAGTAAAACTTTTTTGACGTTAATTCTGTGTAATGCCCAGTCGGCTGGGGCTGTAGAATACGCTGACTGCATCTCTGCAGAGGGGTAACCCCCCCCCCGCCAATGAGTGTTCTGGATATGACACTAAACAATCTGATGGTGAGGTTCCAGTGATGCTGGAGCTTTGGGGAATGCGGAGCACACCTTTATTGCAATTGCTCCCAGGTCTACTCTGGCCTGGAATGATAGGACCTGATAGGGTCCTATCTACGGGTTAAATAGAACTAACTGCTTACTTATGCAAAACTGAATTATTTGAATTAGAACTGTTTGACTAAACTGAATAGCTTGAAATAGAAATGTTTTTGAGAATTAAACTGTACTTGCATTTAAACTGCGTGCTAATGCTAAACTGAATTTTTTAATATAGAACTGTTTTTACATTTGACTGTGTGTAAACAAAATCTGTACTTATACTAAACTGAAATAGCTGAATTAAAATTGTTTGAATAAACTCAATAGCTTGAAATATAAATGTTTTTGACAATTAAACTGTGTACTCAAGCTAAACTGAATTGTTTGAAATAGAACTATTTGTATAAAAATGCGTTAAATAACCTATAAAGTTTGATATGCCATAAAACCCAACCAAACAAAAGCCATGATTCATCTTTTACCTCAGAACACTTAAATCTTATATCTTGCATATTACTTTTTGCCAAATACATATTAACTATTACATTATTACAGATTCGCATCAGATATTGCGTAATATATATTACTAATTATAACCCATACCGGCTCTTTGGTCTTGTGGTTAGAGTGTTCGCCAATAGTCCGGGAGACTTGGGTTCAATCCTAGGTCGCGTCATACCAAAGACTTTTAAAATGGTACATGATACCTCCTTGCTTAACACTCAGCAATATAAGGTACGTATCAAGGGTAAAGTGGAGCAATCCAGGGAAAGGAGTAGCGCCCTCCCCTACACCTATTGAAAAGAGAGCCTTCTGGTCGCCAACTTCACTTATTTATAACCCATACCTACGATCGTTTACTTTTTATCTGGTATTTTGTACCTTTTACACATCCCCCTTTACCATTTTTTTAAAAAACTTTTTTTTATTACATTCACTGCAGATAACAGGTCCATAAAGAGAAAAAACGTAACATAATTTCCTCTTACGAAATAAGCTGCTTTATATATGCACATCTTTAAAAAACGTATGTCGTGTAAATATTTACACTAAACGAGAAGTTAGATAAACTGATTTTTTTTCGATATATGTACTTTGTTAGTGGGAACTTTTTTAAAGGTACTTGACAGAAAGCGATAAACAGCTTACATGCACTTAACTGAATTTGGATTGGCTCGATTAACCACACCTAATGACATCATCATAAAACAAATAATTTCCGCAAAAACAGTCGGAAACAACGTCATTTATTGAACAGATTATATTTCCATTGAATTTGAAAGAGAATCAGCAATGGAAATAACAAAGACAAATCATTTACTTTTTTCTTAAGAAAACCGAATATCGATGAATAAAAAAAACAGCATTAAAACAAGTAAATAATAATTTCCTCGGTATTATTTTCCTTAAAAGAATTATGGAGTTCATTTCTTTAAAATGACTTATTAGCGACCTTTTCTGATTGACATAAACGTTACTTTGGTGATAGTTTATTTTTTTATTGGTTATTTTAGAAAATGCGTATAGATTTTTTTCGACCAAAAATTGTATAAAAATTTCGTTGGCTTGAAAACCATATAAGGTGTAAAAGACCAGGAGTATCACTCAACTTCAGATAAAGAAAATATGAATTTCTAAAATAAAGTTATTATAAAAATAATTTGTCCCTAGTTGAATAGATAATTGTATGGGATATACATTATTATATTTTATACTTTTCAGAGTCACAAACTTGTAGATTCTATTTTTGTCAGTTTTTTTTTTTTGCGGAGGATAAGGTACAATCAAATACAAATCATTTTTGAACCAATCTATTTGACTCATAGATCGGACCTTAACAGGTATTACCACTCAGAGTCAGAGTGGACTTGGGAGTAATAGCAGTGAAGGGTTAATTCCACACTCTCAAAATCTCCTGAACTGGAACCTCCCTATCAGATGTGTCCTACCGAAGACACATGTTTTTGTTGTTTTTTGTGGGGGGTAGGTTCCTACTCATCTGCTGGAAACACAGTATATATACTGAGCCCTGCTGATAGAGCGTTTACGAGCTTTTAGTTTAAAACTTTTCTAACTCACGAATAGGACAACGTCCAAATTTACAGCTAAAACCAATTGACAAGTTTGTCAGAAAAGAACCCAGCCATGCAAAAATTAAATTTTCTCCCCACTCTCTCTCACATACACATATACCAGTTACTCTTTCACTTTTCAAAACCGTCTAAAGTTTTCTTTTGAGCTCGCTATTGGTTGTGTTCTTCTTAATCTCGTCCATGGTTTGAAATTCCTTATCTTTTCATGACGATTTTTGCTCTGGGAAATATTCAGAAGTCACAACGAGTTAAATTTGTGCTATAGAGGCTGTGGTGCTGACAGACTTGGATGGTATCATTTTCCCTCACAAAAAACAAACTTTTCATAAGACGTGTAAGAATACATTTTCCCGAGTGTCCGTTGAATCTGCAGGTCTTGTCGATTTATGAAATCTGATGCTAATTTCTTTTGATTACAGCCTTCCGACACTTTCAACATTTTCGGGTATTTCATTTGTTGAAAATTTTCCATTACGTAGAATTACTAAGGAACATTTTGAAGCTTCGGTATTTTATCGGGGATTCGCTCACTGAATCATTATAGTTTTCGTGGATGTCTGCCCATATTTCAAACAAAAATTCACTGCGAATGCGACAGTCAAACAAGCTTACCTAAAGGGCGACCTACTGCTGACCAAGTAACTCGTAGCGTAATGGTTAAAAAGCTGGACAACGGAATCGTAGTTAGCGAGTTCAAACTCTAGTCGCGCTATTACGTTCACTTTCGGACAAATACCCTTAGGAAAGGTATGAATCCCCTTATCCTCCCAGCCATGGTTTGAATAGTACCACCACGGTTCTTCTAGAAGGGTATGACATTGAATAACCCAAGAAGGTTGGTATGCAATTAAACAAACTTAAACTTCCGGTCAAAATCTAGACCTAGAATTAATTAACAAGATAAGAGGATTTTTCCGTTCCTCTGAATAAAAAGTAAAGAAAGTAAAATGATTGACAAATATTTGGATCTTGCAAGGGAGCAAACAGAAAAATACTATGGGACATGAAGGTAACGGTGATACCAATTGTAGCCTTGGAAAACTTATGATCAGAGAGAAAATGGAGACCATCCAGACCCTAGCATTGTTAAGGTCAGCTATAAAACTTACAAGGTCTTGGAGGCCTGAGGAGATTTGTCATTCTGACTTCAAGGGAAAACCACCAGTAAAAACTAGTGAGAAAATCTCGCGATGGTGATGATGATGATGATGAAGATAATAATAATCACTTTCTGTTTAGTAGTAGCCTGAATAGTCAAATTTATAAAGTGAACAAAACTGGCTATTTATAGCTGTCAACATTTATAAATTAGTAAGAGTATAAATAAACAAAATCCCAAAACGGTTAAAGCAGTTAATCGTGAGATACAAAATCACGTTCAAACGTCGGTTATTTAATACTGAAGATACCAGGTTAGAAGAACAGTAGTGGTACTTTTTAATTTATATCCGGCGTATAAGAGGATTCAACTCTTTTCCAAGGGTTTTAGTTTGAAAATGAATGCAATAGTGACTGGAGTTGGAATTCGCTATCTACAATGTCACAGCCTAGCACTGCGCCACGAGTACTTCCTCCTGGTTGTTTTTAGTATTTCCCCATACACATATAAATGCATATCTTTTGCTATGCACAAATTATCAACAAAACTTTATTCTCTTTATCTGACAAAATTCAAATTAAAAATTAAATCAAATTGTCCAGATAGCACGGATTCCTTTGACTCTGTCTCACCATCCGTCCTCTAAACGTCATCCAGTGTCCGCACAGAGCTGATAAATTTAAGTTTTTGCTGGTCGGCCAATACGCACAAGCAGGATACGACACAAGGTCAATTTTAAGCGGAGTTTAACAGATTGAAATCAAAGTTTTCTTCTTCCTGACCATTTACCATACCAAGGTTAAAGAGCCCCGTTAACAATACTATTTACCAATAGCTTGAGAGCAAATAACCGGATTCATACCTTTCCCAAAAGTATTAGCACTCTGTTAAGTGCAAACAGTCTGATCGGGGAGTTGAACTTGTGCTGCCGTGTTTATTTCATACAACCGTAACTATTACACTACGAACGCCTTCCAAAAGCTATCTTTTAGAATATTATCAAATAATCTTCTTTTCAGATCTTTTCTAATGTTCATTTCCGTTTTATGCTTCTGGGTATGACATTAAACCACATCCGGTGATACAACTGCAGTTCTAAGAAGAGTGAGGTCACTCCTTTGTTGCCCAAACACCCAGGTCCACTCTGATTGAAGTGGTAGTACCCGTTTTAGTCTCATCTATGAGTTGGATTGATCTGTTGGAAAATTAAGCATTAGACAGGAATATTAAAAACCATTTAAGTGTGCAAACGAATTATAATATAATAAAAGGTGGTACAGTTATTTGAAACCATATAATTGCAAATTGTATTATATAGGAATACCGGAAACGATATAACTAATATGACGAATTATTGGTATTATGAATAATTACTTGAAGCTATAACTGTTTTCAAATTAGATGCTTAACCAGATAATTGCTTAAAAATGACAAACTTCAGCATTAAATACCCAACAAGGATCGACATGTCGTAAAACCAACCAACGAACCGTTTTTATATTTCATGCTTTCATATATTAACACTTTTTTTTCTAGATATCGAACACTTATTGGGGATGAGAACTTCTCATGGAGTAGTGGCTAATATGTTTGCCTGCGACATCGCAGTAAGC
>CAUZXS010006512.1:5000-82500 GCA_963585895.1 Sepioteuthis lessoniana
ATGCGAAGATAAGAACCTGTACTGGAAAATAAGGTCTGATTTGTTTTCTTTATTTAATCTCATATCAATCTTCGTGGGTTATTTGATGCCAAAGTCATTCTTGACAAAACCTTTATTGGTACTATTAATTTCATATTGCTGGAAGAGTGTTCAGATCTTTAAAAAACTTGTGAGTCCGAAAGAGAAAGTATCTGTGGCACTTGATTTCGAACTTGGTAATGACGTTGTCGCAGTTGAGCTCGTTACATACCAAGGCATGAGAAGTTCACCTGGGATAAGGAAATGAGAAAACTTCTCGTGAATTTTAGAAGAAAAACAGATCACCAAATTCGGTTCAGAAAACAAGATCAAGATTAGTGTCCACTGACCTGGAAAAAAGCTGTTTAAACTTTTGGGACACAATAGTAGATTCCAAGGCTGTCGTTCTTGTGTTTCATGTGTATCTGTTCTTCTGGTTCTTACAAAACCTTTAATGCAGTGTTCACAGGAGGCAACTCTCTTTCTCTCCCTCCGAGGGAATAACTTTGATATTTTTTACTTAGCTCTGATCCCATTTATTGAATGGATGAAAAATACATTAATGACAATAAAATTGCACTGAAGGATCACGTTTTATTACAAAGTTAAGACAGAAATACATTTAATACAATATAACAGGAAGAAAAGTGCTTGTAATCTAGAAGACGTGTCAAGTGTAGGAGATCACTGATAAAAAGCCAAAGAAAGTGGATGAATGGATACATTTTACTGAATTTTGGATTTCGTTTATTAAAATCGAGTGGGGTTTTGATTTTGAAAATTATCAGTAGTAAAGGAAAGTTGGCAACTGTAGTCGAGGGTGACTCGAAGGCTCCCTTTTCAATAGCGACTACACCCACTTGTAGGAGAGGGCTCTACTTCTTCCCCTGGATTGCTTCACTTTTCCCTTGATACGTACCTTATTATGCTGAGTGTTAAGCAAGGAGGTATCAAGTAGCATTTTTTAAGTCTTTGGTATGACTCGACCTGGAATTGAACCCCAATCTCCCAGGCCATTGGCAAAAACTCTACCCACTAGGGCAATGGGCCGGTATTTGAGAATGGTAAATTTTCGTAATATTGGGTTTGACTTCTTCTTAATAGCATATCAACTATGATGGGTTATTTAATGCCCAAGTCTTCTTTGTAAAAACAATAGTTGTATTATTTAACCCATACCTAAGTATTACATAATAACCTTTGACAGGCCATTTGGTGTGAATTTCAAAACAGGATATGCAGCTGCGTCCTTAGGTAAACAAAAGTAATGCCATGTGAATTTCAAAGGTAGGGCGCCGGATAGTGTGAACTTACAGAAAATATATAATGATGGAATTTTCAACTCTATTGGTCTGTTGGAGTCTGCAGTCAGAACAGAGAGCAGTTAGTTAGCCATTTTTGGTTCTAGCCCGGAGCCGGCGGTCACCGGGTTGATAACCAGCTTGGTACGAGTCTCTCGTGAAATAAACACGGAAAAACAAAGCTCCGAATATGTCTATCTCTGTGTGGTGGAAATCCAAGCAGTCCCCCTCTCTCTCTTTCAAAACAACTATCACGACTTTCGTAAATAAAAAGAGATTGTGTTGTCATCTTCATCTCCCGATATACAACATGGGGATATAAAATAACTTTTATCATTCCCAAGATTAAAACTCAATAAACTGTGACTGACTGCGACTGAACGTCACTGCTCGTGAGTACCTGTGTATATATATATAATTTTCCAATGCCCATGCATTCCGGTTGTCAATCCACGTGAGCTGCTTACATCTATGCATCGCTTGTTTTCCGGTAATCAATTTATTTACACAGCTGGAATATCTTGTCCCAGAAATCCCTGAATGACAGCTATTTCAAAGGTCAATATGCAACACTTTCACGAGTGCCCACTTTTTGTCAGTTTGAGAATTGATCACTTGACCAAAACATGGTCCATTTTCTCTCGACTCTTGGTCTTATATCTCCCATGCTCAAAATAGAATGTGACCTTCATATGTTTACTGTTTTAAAAGTAACAGCAACCTAGAAGTTCATTTCATCCGGAAATCAAATTGTAAACTTCCTTAAAACTAAATTGTTCTCTTCTTTTTAGGGAAGTCCGTGCGGTGACATAGTTAACGCGAGGGGCTGTGACATCATAACAAATGAGTCCGACTCCAGTTGTTGTATAGCCATGATGATATCGATAATAAAAATAATACAGGCGGACACCGTCGTTTTTTGATAGGAACGGGTTTATTTCTTTCTGCTATCAGCCCTTGAAGACACGAGGAGAGAGACACAAATTATATGGGCCTATACGACCTATACTATGCTGACGCCCTCCATTAAGCACGGAACATCTTGTGTTGTCAAAGATCTCAACTTTTCTCTGCCAGTCGAGACCCAAACTGATCAGATCAAATCAGAATAACTCAATCGCCTACTTCGACGGTCGAACCCAACACCCATCTTTTCAAAATCCTAAAAATTCTCAGGACCATCTCTTCCACCCAGTCAATTTACTCCAACAGCCTGTCCAGCCCAATTTCCTGTCTGGGGGTTTATTATGACAGTTGATGACTGTCAAAGCCATTCTTGCCCGGGCATGGGGGTGCCCCAACTGAATTCGATACCTGAACCAGAGACACTGAGTTGTTCAAAGCCTAAATAATTTAACGAGCAATAATTAATATGATTAATCTCTACCTTAATTATATAACACAATTGCGCGATGAAGTTTACCATATTTACCAACCCCTCCGCTCGGGCAGGATATGACACAAGGTCAATTTTTTAAGCGGAGTTTAACAGGTTTGAATTCAGAGTTTTCCTTCTCCTAGACTAGTTGCCTCACCTAGGCTGAAGAACCCAGTCTGTCCTACTATTTACCCATAGCTGGAGGGAGAATAATTGGATTCATACCTTTCCCAAGGGTATTAGTGCTATGTGAAATGCAATCAGTCCCGTCCAGGATTTGAACTCGTGTCACCGTGTCTATTTCCTACAACGATAACCATTACACCACAGGTACATCCTTGCGCGATGAAGTTTACTTTCGGAACAATATTCTTGGCAAAAATACGTATTACCTCATTTATCTCCTTCCAGCTTTTACTGTTTTTCTACAAAGATGGCTTTGGCAATAAATAAATAACAAAGCTTTATATGTCATAAAACAAAAAAACCAAAGATTATTGTTTTTTTTCCTTTTCAAATGAATCTAAAATTGAGGATCAAATGATTAATTATTTATATTGTACAATCCTGTCATTTTTTCTTGAATAAAATCTGACTGCATCCGAGGATAAGAATCCATTCCTGGAGAATTATTTGTATTCAATTGCATTACTTTAAAAGAGAGAAAGGATTAATGGAAAACAAATATGAGGGAAACATAACTTTTTTTAAAGTTAGGAAAACACTTAAGGTCCAAATGATTGATATTAAACAGAAGTATTAGTGTTAGATAGGAATACTTGAAAACATTTAATTGTGTGCAAATGAATGATTAATATAAGTGTTAGCACTACCCGAAACTATTTAACTGAATGCAAACAAATGAACTCTGATAGCACTTTTTGGGGGAGGGGTCATTCTTTTGCACGGAATACATTCGATGTATTCTAAGCCCCGTCGACGGGGTGACATTGATTTTCGGTTTCCGTTCCTTTATCTAATGGCATATCAACCTTCTTGGGTAATTTAATGTCAATATCCTCCTCGTTGAAGAACAGGAATGATACTATTTAATCCATTTGGGGGTGATCGATTTTCGCGTCGCACTCAACTAAAGAGATTTGTATTATCCCAAGATTTCTTAGCTGAATATCAATTCTACGATAAAGATTAACTGAATATTTTCACACGTTTTTGAGTTCGACATTGATAGGCTGAAATTTTGCCGACCTGAAAAATAAATAATATTCAGTCTTCCTGCATTCTAGCGTGACCTCATATAATCTATAGCTTGTATAACATTTAAATTCAACTTAGATATTAAGTAAAATTGGGATATTTAAATATGAATGGTAATTTAGTAAACTTTTGGTTAAGATGTAGCACAAGGCTGTATGAATGGGGCACCTAATAAGACTGGAATTCGGTCCTGAAGGATTTTAGTATCACTTGCTGACCATAATATCAAACAATGAACGTTATAGTTGAAAACGAAGTAGAAATCTACTGATATAATCTTTATATTTGATTGGGGTCTGCCTGAAATTTTTTCTTACGAACGGCCAGTTACCAACTCTGGATTTTTAACTTACAAGGTTAAGTCAAAAGTTAAGTCAAAGGTTACATGCTAGTTTTTGGTGCGTACATCACGTGACCAAAGCAGTTCAAACCATCTGAGGTACTCAATGTGGTTAGTAGTATCTTGATGTGCTTACATGTTGTGCATTGATTCACTTCATGTGTGATTTGAAACAAGTAGAGATGAACAACCAACGAAGGCTAATTCGAAAACGTACACTTTAAAAACCACTGAAGCAAACACAAACAGTTTTTGTGCGTTTCAAAGAGTTTAAATACACTTGGAAACAGGATACATCCAAGGATTCTTCCTCCAGCTAATGGTAAATAGTAGGGCAGATTGACTTCTTTTATCATTGGATGGCAACCAGTGTAGGAGTATGAATATTCTGAATTCAAACCTGGTAAACACCGCTTGAAAATTGACCTTGTGTCAAAATCTGCTCCTGCCGAAGTTTTATATATATATATATATATATATATATATATATATATATATATATATATAAGAAAAATGAGATGAATAAATATGAATATTCTCAGCTAAAATCGACAGCGAGCGAGGAGAGAGTTGATAACAAAGCTGACACCTTTTGATCTGATCGGAATATTTAAATGGGGTCTGCCTCAGAATTTCATCTTATGAATATTAGAACATTCGCCATCACCCGATCTGTGTCTTATTAAAAAAAATACAGATTTGAAAATTTCCACTTTTAAATAATTGATTTTTAACCGGAAGAATTGGCTATGAGTTGTCTGTTGTGAAAGATTTCGAAGATATTGTTCAGAAGGACGTGTCGAAAAGAGGCTAGACTGATTTTTCTTTTTCACTTTGATAACACCGGCATATTTTTACTGGTTTAATTATCAGATACAGGTGTGATTGTGGAGGTTTGCTGTTTCTACTCATGAAAGCAATAATAAAGTTGAACGACCGGAAATTACATGGTGTAACTAGTATATAAAAGAAATTACATAATATTTCGGCAGCCCAGTCGGTTCGGGCAGTAGAATACACCGACTGCATCTTTGTAGATTGATAAAACCTTACCAACGAGTGTCCTCATTATAACACTAAACAATCCGACGGTGAGGCTTCAGTAATGCCGGAGCTTTGAGGAATGTTGTGTACTCCTTCATTGCCATCTCACCCAGGTCCACTCTTGCCCGGAGTAGCTGCACCTTATAGGGTCCTATCCAGTGGATGAATAGAACTGTTTGACATTTAAACTATGTGCAAGCAAATGATTTATACTAAATTGAATTGCTTGACCTAGACTGGTTTGATCTTTTAACTATGTGCAAACAAATGACTGATGTTTAATCAAATTGCTTCTGGTACATAGTAATACTTGGAACCATTTAACGTTGTTAACTTATATTAAACGGATCGTTAGAAATAGAAAGGTTTGATCCTTTAACTGTGTGTATCTAAAAACGTGTTTATAAATCCTACACTTAATATAGGATTTTTAAAAAAATAGTAAAAATAGGATTAAACATTAAATAAGCTACAATGATTGATATGCCTTATAACCAAACCAAACCAGACAAAACAATATTTTGTTCTGCAGACATACAAAACAAAAATAAATAGATAAATTGATTTATAAGATAAACAATAAATAAACTGCAAACTAAGTTACTGAAAAAAGAATAGTTATGTAATGGCTACCCAACCACCAACCTCCCATTTCCGCTGCATGTGGAATGAGGCAGAAAAAGTTCAAAAACTGATCTTGATTTTTCTTGTGGTTACAGGGGTACTATGAAAATAGGCAGAGACAATGACCAGATGAAGAGACAATAAACAGTTCACATCAGTAAAATCGAAAAAAATTCGCACACGTGGTCACAGAAAAAAGTCTTTCACTTTATCATTCCATTTGAATCTTCCCTTCATATGATTTTCAAAAAAGGAAGACTGCAAAATTTAACCTGGTGCCGATAAACGTTAGTTTTATTGTAGCCTATCTCCAATAGAGTGGAGATGGTTTCGGTAGACCTGAAATGTAAGTCGTTCCTTGAAGCTCCGCCAATTACTTACTGACTGACTGGCCGATTTCAAAATTTCCCAACTACCGCGTGTGACTATTTCTTTTGCATAGTGGGAGAGCACCTGTTATCGACACCTTGCTTTTGGTCAAAAAGTTCACGTGTCGTAGGATTGTTTGATTTGGTTATGTCTTATGGCTTATCTGTGTTATTTAATATTATATTCTGTTTACACCGACCCCTGCGCACACACATGTTACATAGCCAGATACGGATATGGCTACGCGAAATGTTCATATATATATATAACATATATACATAGAACGTAGGAATCTCGAAACACGAAAAACACTTACGACTTCTTAGTTCAGGTACGAAACTTTTTATTACCTTTGCGTTTAAAGGTTCTTCGACAGGAGAGAGATACACATTCTTTCTATTCTGGCTTTTTCATCTGTCCCCCCACCACATCTCGTGCGACACCTGCCCAAGGACTTCTCGAGCAAGCGAAAGTCAACCGTCTTCTTCCGAGGCAGGACTCAACTATACTAACTGATTTTTGAAAATCCCCAAAATCCTCTGCGCGCTTCCTGTGCGTGACGTCATTCGCACTGGCTAGCCCCGTTTCCCATCTGGGCTATTTTTAAATCTCTGAGTGACACGTCCGCTCCGCCCGCGCACGCCCGTGAACACCAGCGTTAATGTTGCGCCTAAGTAACCTATGCACTGAGACACAACAAACCTTTGGTTTACACTTAACTGGATAAAGTTTGTGAGATGGCTATTCTAGATTTTATTTAATACGTTAATAAAATAACCACTATCCGAGAGGACACCTTAAAATGTGTATGACTTGGCCCGGTAGATATGCATGAATATACCATATCAATTGAAGCCAAGTTTCCAAATCTTCTGGTAAAGTAGGTTAAAAGCAGTCCTCTTTCTATAACCAATGCCGATTTAATTAGATCAACTGGTTCTATTCGCTCCCATCAGTATAGTTGATTTAAACCCAGAAGGATGATGTTCCGTTGAGACGCATATTATCTATGATTGGGTCCTCACAGCAGAAAGTAGCTAAACGGCTATTTACAATATTACAAACAGTTTGGGGGCATAACAGCTCTTATGGTAGAATATACTTCTTCAGTTGCTGAGATTTATGCGGAATGTGTTCTCCTTGTTCCCCTTGTGGAGACTACCTATTGTAAGTAAAGTTGGTGACCGTAGTCAAGAATGACCCGAAGACTCACTTTTTGATAGCTACAACACCAAGATGTAGGGGAGGGCGCAAATTCTTTCCCTGATTTGCTCCACTTTACGCTTAATCCTTACCGTATAATACTGAGTGTTAAGTACCATTTTTGAGTCTTTGGTATGACTCGACCTGGGATTGAACCCAGGTTTCCCGAGCTTTTGGCATAACCATTATGCCAAAGTCAGGTGTATATTTACTTTAGACTATCTATACATGTGATGGTATTTTATATCATTGTCAAATATCATTCCATTATAGAGAAATTATATCGTTTAGTTGATGAAATTTTCTTCGTCATTGAATTAAGTTTTTGTTGTATCGTGGTAAGGAAGAGATACACAATGAAATAGAATTAACAATTCATTAACTGAAGTGGTACAGTCCAACGAATATTATAAGTCTCGCGCTGTGGGTGTTACGTCCGAAGTTGTTTTTACTACTGACCGAGATCGTCTGGTAAGTCTTCAAAGCACTGAGCTGTTGTATATAGCTTCTAGTTGGTCGTTCCGCTTTTGCTCGTCCATGTGAAGGGGTCCACAGGAGTACATCACTTATAAGTTCATCCCTACTTCTCCAGCAGTTTCATGCATGTCTGGTTTGTCTAACTTGGATAGTTTTCAGTTCTGACTTCCATATGACTGATAGCTTATCGATGGCTGTCCATGCCTTTGCTAGTCACGTGTTGATATCATTTTCGGTTGATGAGACACTGCTTACAAGGTAGGTGAACTTGTCTACTAGTTTCAGAGAGTTATCGTTTAGTGTAGAGATGTCACCTCTTTGATTAAAGCACATACGTTTCGTCTTGTGTGCATTGACATAGAGGCCTATGCCTGCAGCTGCTCGTTCCAGACTATGTTGCAGGGTTTCGTCTCGGTCGGTTGTATTTGCCTAAAGCACTGTCATTAGCGTTGTCCGCGTCCGTAATTGTTTGTGTGGGGTAACTTCTGCTTCTTTCCTTTGATAGTTTGAAACCTTTTTCGTTCATTTTATCAATAGACGTTTTAAGCACGTATTCTAGAAAAATAATAAAGAGGTTTCCTTGCAGAAAACAAGCTCTAATGTCGAATTAGTCTGTGTCTCCATCCAGGAGCGGACTTTTACTTCCGTGTTTCTATATAGCATCATTATGGCTGAGACGGTTTCTTTGGGTAGGCCGTAAGCGAGTTGTATTTGCTCCATCTTTCCTCATTGTATGGAGTCAAAGGCCTTGGAGAAGTTAACAAATAATATGGTTGCCTGCAAGTTTTTTGCTCGAACACCTACAAGAATTCGACGGATAGCCAAAATTTGAGATGTCCTGGATCTATTTATCTGAAAGCCATTTTGGTACTTCGTAAGTATGTTCTCAATTTTGGATTCGATGCGGTTGAGTAGTAGAGTATTGTATATCTTTTGGCCGCAGTGGATGTAAGGGATATACCTGGGTAGTTCTATGCTATTTGCGAGGTCACCTATTTTAGAGAAGGGGAGGATGCATCCCTTTGTCCATCTGTCTATTGTGTTTGGATTATATATGGCATAACAATGTCGGAGCGGTAAGTCGTCAAATTGCCTGATCTTCCATAGTGTGGGGGTATTTTATCAAACCCTGCTGCTTTATTATTTTAAATTTTTCTTAATACTGAGTCGAGTTTTTCCTGCGTAAACTGTCATAGTTTGATGTGTAATTGTTTACTAATAAATCTTGTGATTGGTTCATGTGTAACTTTCGGAGGGTTTCCGAGTAAATTCTCGAAATGTTGTTTCCATAGTTGCATTCGTTCTTCTTGGTTGGTAGCTTTCAGTTTATTTTTTGCATTGCTCTTCCTTCTGCTCACTTCGTTTACTATTTGCCATGCTATCCTAGATAGTCTATATTCAACCGAGTCTCTAATCTTATCGATTTGATTTTATATGTATTCCGTTTGTTCTTTTATGTATATACTAGTAAATTCATTTTCTGCCTTTTTAAGTTTTAGGGCATTGGTATTGGTTGGGTATCTCCTATAGCATTTGGAGGCAGTTTTCACGTCTGAACGCTTTTTCCTAACCACTACTGTTTCCCATGGGATTTTATGTTTAGCTCTTTGTATAGTTAGTATGTATTCTGCTGCCACTTCTAAGTGGGCATTGACGAAATTCTTATATTCGTCATTCGGAGTATATGTTTCCGTCTTCTCATGTAGTACATCGAATTTGTTTCTTAGAATCAACACATATTTTTCTCTAATATCCCTGTTATTAAACAGGGACTAGCCTTAGTGCATATTGGTTGTTGTTCGGGGCGTATCCTACGAAGGCTCAGTCGTATTTTTGCCGCGACAATTCGGTGATCAGAGGACACCCCCTCGAAAGAGGAATATGCCTTGCAATTCAATGCGCTCTTATTCCATTTGTTATTTATAAATACGTATTTTATCAGTGCTTTAGTATTATTTGCGTCGGTGTAGGTCCAAGGTTTTCCCTCCCTTTTTTTAAAGTTTGTATTGAGGCATGTTAGTCTATTTGATAGCGTGAACTCTCTTAGATATTGCCAATATCTGTTTGACGAGTTTTGTTAGCTGAATGTGTAGTTTACATTTTTACCAATTTGGGCATTTATGTCTCCACCAATGACAAGAACTTTGTGTTTCGGGATGATATGAACAAGGGAGGATAACTCATCGTAGTAGGCGATGAGTTCAGTTTCTTCACTAACATTGGAAGATATGATTTTTGAGCTGTGGTTGCCATTAAAAGTAGCTACATAATCCTTGGTTGTTTTTTCTCTATGCTATTTCTTGATTTTAGGACTCGTGGTCCTATAAGCATACCTACACCTCCTATCAAAGCATTGACAGGGTTTTTGTCATGCAGATACAGTGGCTAGCCTCCAACTATTGCCAGTATGGTGATATTTAATATCCTCGCTATTGGTGTATCTGTGTTATTTTATGCATATTAAGTCTATGTTATGATCTATCGCCGATGCAGTCAGCTCCGGTAGTTGTCCCATTCTATTAAAGGTTCTAACGTTGAATGTCGCTATTTGCATTGTGTTTGCATTTTAGTAATTTTTGTTTGAGATCTGAAGCTGATTTTTCAAACACTGAAGCTAAACTCAGCAGGGCGCACCCCTTTTTTACCCGCGCAAAGAGCGATGCGGTTTGGACTGGTGGTTTGGGTATGGGTTATCCTAATCTTTCTATGGTTGTTTTTTATTCTCATCTATAGATCATCATCATCATCATGTCGTGCCGCCAGCATGGATATCCCTGACCCTCTCTCGCCACTTCTCCCTATCATTCATCGCCTCCGGCAGGTCTTCAGGGTTACATCCTGTGTCCTCACATAGTTGCTGTATGTAAGTTCGAGCTGGTCGTCCTGCTTTTGAACGGCCATATGTGGGGATCCATAGGAGTACATCATTTATGAGCTCGTCCTTGCTTTTCCAGCAGTGTCCCGCGTGTCTGGTTCGTCTAACTTGTATAGTTTTCGTGATGGGGGCAAGTGTCCGTATAGTTGGTGTCTTGTGGGGTGTTGTCGCCAGGACTTGTTCGATATTGCTCTCAACATTCTTGTGTAATTGCCGTCTAGTTTCTTCTCCAGCCGTTTAGTTAGCGTCCATGTAGGGCATCCATATAGCAGTATCGATACAACCGCTGCTTGGAAGAAACTGCGTTTCATTTTATCGGTTAGGTCTGATTTCTATATGACCGAGAGCCTATCGATAGCCGTCCATGCCTTCGTCGGTCGTGTGTCGATGTCTTTTTCGGTTGATGAGACGCTACTTCCTAGGTAGGTGAATTTGTTCATCATTAGAAGCCACCCTTATAGATAAGCAGCTGTAGTTCCCTGATCGAACTATTTGATCCTGGCCGTTGAACTACAGTATTTATACGTCCAGGAAGCTGATTAGGCATTGCGTTGAACCGTCAGATGGTTTATCTGCTTGCCTTTACGTCCACCATGCTGCTTCCCATTGCTTTCAAAAAAAAGTTTTCCTACCCTCTTTTTCCCCCTTTCTGTCATTAAGTTTTAACATTGTTTAAGTCCAAAATTACTTAAAAAAAAAAATTCGCAGTCTTTATGTATAGTACTTTGCATCCTTATAAGCATTCTATTATATGCTAACTTAGGTTTTTAGTTTCTAATAAAGTCCAATAGTGTTAGCTTCTCTTGATCAGGTTCAATTGTTACTTGAAATTACAGTAAATTGACCTTACATTTTGAGCACAGATAGAATACAGCAGTGATTTTAGAAATAAATAATTGTTAAAATCATTCATGCATTTTTAAATGACAATATAGTAAAAGACAATAAATTACTAACCGTGTTTTTGAACTTTGCCCATCTTGGAGTGGATATACTTAGTATTTTGGAACTCTGTTATAACACGCTCCGTCTCGACTACGCTACTGATATACGTGTTTTACTGCTTGAGTGGTAGGGGTCATTCAGTTATTCGTTTCCTCCTCTTTTTTTTCCTCTTTTCTTTTACTGTAAATATTTTACTCTAAATATTTCGAAATATTTCATGAGTTAAATAAACTATTTATTCTTTATCCTTTCGAGATGTCTTGGTTTACAAGACTACTTCATGTTTCATCAAGTTAGTATACAGAAAACTCTCATTCACCGGTTTATATACCCGTTGTGACTCGTTCTATCCTACTAAATAAATTTAAGCTATCCTGTTACACATAGGGATTTAAGGATTTTCTCATAGTCTAAGCTTAATGAAGAGATTAGGTTTATTACAAGGACTCTTGGTAACAATGGTTTTCTATTTGACCTTATACAATCTGTAATTAGAATCAAAATCTCTAATTTAAATAAAACCAGACCACAAAGGTGTCCTGTTTATCTAGACCTTCTCTTCTTAGGTTATATGAGTGATAGATTTGCTAAACGAAATTCCCCAGTCGTAAAACAGAGTTATTTTTCAGGCAATACACGAATTGTGGTTTTTACTGAAACAATCTTAGCATCTGGTTGAAAGGACGTTCTTCATCCCCTCCATAACGACTTTTCATTAAGTAGATGTAGGATAACATTTCCACAGTTAAACAAAGAACAGCTCGAATTCAGAAAATGCAAGTTTTCATTTTGTCCTGGAAGTTAGAATGCACCGGCTCATTGGCCAAGTGGGTAGAGTGTTCGCCAATGGTCCGGGAGATCTGGGTTTAATCCTAGGTCACGTCATACCAAAGACATTAAAAATAGTACTTGATACATCCTAGCTTAACACTCAGATATATAAGGTACGTATCAAGGGTAAAGTGGAGCAAGCCAGGGAAAGGAGTTGCACCCTCCCTTACACTTCGGTGTAGTATCTATTGAAAAGGGAGCCTTTTGGTCACCCTCGACCAAAGGGAGACAACTTTACTACTTACTTTACTTGTCATGGCTTGTTTATAACGGAAGTTTTCTGACGAGACGTGACCGAAAAAAGGTCCTTTTTTAAGAACTCACAATGTTTGCTCTATTTAAAACTATTCTAAAATCTTAAAGTTTACTCACAGGTACGGCTTTCACCAGTCTTCAACAGAAAGGCTAAGTCTACAAATGATTTTTTTCAAATTATATTATTATGAATAACTCCTAAGAGATTTTCCTTCCAGCGGTAACCGATCTTTTCTCGTTGGATTTTGAGAGATAGCTTGTCTCCTCAAGTCTTCAGGATTCTTCTCAGTATTCTGGCCAATCTTATAATTGCTGTAGTTTGGATGGTCTCAACTCGTCCTCTTATTTCTACGTCTGCCAGTCCTTTTTTACCAATCTTTTCGTGACTGTACCAAGAGGTTTAGGTGGATGTCCTCATGGTGTAATGTTTAAAGCGATGGATTGCGGAATTGTAGTACGCGAGTTCGTACTCCAGTCACGCTATTACGTTCACTTTCGGGCAAATACCCTTGGGAAAGGTATGAACCCCCTTATCCTCCAAGCTATGGGTTAAATAGCACCACTGCTGTTCTTCTAAGAGAATGGCTTTGGCATTAAATAGCCTTCAAAAGTTGATATGTCATTAAACAAAGAAACCAAACCAAACCAAAAGCTTTAATTTCAAACAGTATCATCTTCGCTTTCATGTTTCGTGGTTATTCAGTTCTCTGGCAAAGTCATGGTACTTATGCTTCTTTTCACTTTTTTTTTCAATTTTACTTGCACTTGATAGGAACAACTAATAAGAGATTTGGAGTTTGGATAAAACAGCATAAACTTAAGAAAATCCGGAATATTACTTTCCTCCCGACGGACATTCTGAATTATACATACGGATCTTTCATCGCAAATCATCTTATAACTAATTGTGGGGGTGTCCTCGTGGTGTAATGGTTAAAGCGATGCACTGCGGAATCGTAGTACGCGAGTTCGTACTCCAGTCGCGCTATTACGTTCACTTTCGGGCAAATACCCTTGGGAAAGGTATGAACCCCCTTATTCTCCCTCCAGCTATGGGTAAAAAGTAGGACGGACTAGGTTCTTCAGCCTTGGTGAGGCAACTAGTCTAGGAGAAGGAAAACTCTGAATTCAAACCTGTTAAACTCCGCTTAAAAATTGACCTTGTGTCATATCCTGCCCGAGCGGAGGGGTTGGTAAATAGTATCTTATAACTAATTGTAAGTGCGCCAACCAATTCAGTATTTACTTGCTCTCTATTGTAAGCAAGTCACACTCTCCTTTAAATCTAAAAATCTCAGAAACTATCTACTTTTGGTTCAGCCAGAAAGAATGGTTTTTGGGACATTATGTAGTTCCTATTTTATCTCTTTTTCTTCTCCTCTCAATTTCCATTTACCACCAAATATATATATATATATATATATATATATATATAATTAACCTAAATCGTTAGTCGAAAATCTTCTACTAAAGTTTCACCTTAACGGAACGGATCATCAGGAAGCCTAAGTTCGACTGAATTCTAAAGAGAAATCGCTTTCTTTTATTCACCAAAAACCCACCTAGCTTAGAATTTGCATTTTAAAAAAATACCTTATTTTTATTTTTATTAATAAAAAAAAACAAAACAAAACAAAACAAAAAAACAGCCAATACACAAATTGTGGTTTTTACTGAAACAATCTTAGCATCTGGTTGAATTTTTTTCTTTTTCCCCTTGGCAGTGATTAGAGATAATTTATCTCTTGTTCCTGGCCAGGTTTTTTTGTTTTTTTTCTGGTACCGTGAATACTGGTAGATATTAGATTAGTACATATATATATATATATATATATATATATATATATATATTGTATAATTACCTTTATTATAGCTCTGATCAGTTAGGAATAAAGCCGGTGAACAAGTCGTTTTCTTTTTAGTCACTTCTTTTGAAAGCTGTTTTGTTCCACCAATAAAATCTTCATATGTATACTCTACAAGATAAACTATTTGGCCAACCTCAAACATATTTCTTTCTCGTCGTAATACTATTATTTCTAAGAAACAAATAAAGCACCAGAAGGTCTTTATTCATTAGAATAGATATAAGCCTTCCTCGGTGACTTTGATTCAAGTCTAACCAATTATCTTACAAAAACTTGAGTTGAAAGCCATTTTATTATTTAATACGGAGCTTGAATGAAACGTTTTCCAAAAGTTACTTTATACCATCATTTGAACACAAATTAGACTATACTGTGCTGAATTACTGCTAGCTAGATACAACCTGTTTTACTGATGCAGAGGACAATTTTATCTGAGTCATCAACCGGCGTAACAAAAGGTTTGACTGCTTCAAATATCATTGCACAACTGAACCAATGTCGTGAAAAAGTGTGTCTACTTCCATTGTGAGGAGAAGACTCTGTGAAGCTGGTCTATATGGAAGAATTGCAGAAACCACTGTTGAAAAAGCCGGACAATGTCAAATTGCCCTAGGGGGAGTAAAGTGCAAAAACACTGGAGAATAGTTCAGGGGAATAAAGTCCTTGGAACTGACGGCAAAGTATTGGTAAAATTGCCACAACTCCTGTATCACACCAACCGTCAAACATGGAGAAGGCTCTTTGATCGTGTTGGGCATTTTTGCCAATTGCAAAGTCGGGGATTTGCAACAGGTGAAGGGAAGATTGAATTAGACCGGCTATCACAGCATAATACAGCATAATAATCGTCGTAGGAAATGGTCACAGCGACACGAGTTCAAATCCTGGACGGGACTGATTGCATTTCACATAGCACTAATATCCTTGGGAAAGGTATGAATCCAATTATTCTCCCTCCAGCTATGGGTAAATAGTAGGACAGACTAGGTTCTTCAACCTTGGTGAGGCAACTAGTCTAGGGGAAGGAAAACTCTGAATTGAAACCTATTAAACTTCGTTTAAAATTGACCTTGTGTCATATCCTGCCTGAACGTAGGGGTTGGTAAATAGTATCACAGCATAACACAGCATCACGCGATCCAATCTGGAACGCAGTTTGTGGGTCAAGGATTTGTACTCATGCAAGATAATGACCCAAAGCATCCCTGTAAAGGATAGAGTTCCATTAAAATAAAGAGGAACAGAATGTTCTGATGTCTTGGCCGGATTTATAAACGAAATTAAATACCATTAAACTGCTGTGGGATGAACCTGACCGAAAAGTCAAAACTAAACAACCCACAAGTGAGGCTCAATTTTGGCAACTCTTGCAGGAAAGCAGGGGAGAAAAATGTTTAATCTACCTCCAGTCGTTGGTCGAAAGAATGCCGAGAATTTGTGAAGCCATGATAGAAACAGAAAGTGATCATTCATATGAATGAAAAGTTTAAGAAGGTTTTTGTATTTTTGGGGTTTAATAAGAATTTAATATTGCTCAGGAAGACTTTTATTTAGTATAATATATAAATCAATTTTGGTGGTTTACATGTTTTATTGAAAATAACTCACTTAAGATTAGAAATAAAGTTCTTTTTAGGCTGACCAAATTTTTTGACTGGCAGTGTACATATATATATATATATATATATATATATATATATATATAAAAGGTATTTCTATTTTAAGTTAATCCCAAAGTTCAACTCTGATCCAACTTAAATTAATATTTGGAAAAAAATTCCTTTAGAGAAATATTAAAAACATACGTATTGTCTGAAAAAAAACAGACAATATCGTAATTTCTTGCCAAAAGAAAAAACTCGGACAGAGGACCGGTTATTATATATATATATATATATATATATATATATATATATATATATATATATATTAACCGGTCCATTGATCAAGTGGTTAAAGTGTTCACCAATAGCCCAGGAAACGGAGGTTCAATCCAAGGTCGAGTACTACAAAAGACTCAAAAAATAGTACTTGATCCCTCACCCCAAGGTGTTCATCAGGGATAAAAGGGAGCAATCTATGAAAGGGAGTTGCGCCCTCTCCTGCACATCGGTTTAGTTGCTATTGTAAAGGCAGTCTTCGGCTAAACCTCGACTACGGTAGTCAACTTTAATTACTATATATATATATATATATATGTATATATTTCGCTCTTCTTTTGAATATACATACATATATATATATACCGCAAATTTCGGCACACAATTCAGCCTTTTAAATCTAGTGGCCGAGTTGAAACGTTTTTTTTTAATTCCAAGGCCACCCTGTTAAAAAAAAGCACAATCGTAACACAATTTAACCCATAGCTGGGGATATGGGAGTATATACTTCTCAAAGGTATTAGACGAAAATTGAACGTAATTGCACGATTGGAATTCGAACACGTTATCTAAAATGTTGCAGTCCAGCACATTAGCCACTACGTTACCGTAACTCATCTCTAAATAAATCTTACTAAGGTATAAAAGAAAATTGAGATGTATCAATGTAAATATTCTCTGCAAAAGTCAATAACGATCGAAATCAAGATAGTTGAAAACAAAGCTGACAACTTCTGAACCAATTAGAATATTCAATTGGGGTCTGCTACAACATTACATCTTAAGAGCGTCCCAAAATTCGCCAAACTACAATTTGTAAAAGGTCTTGGTGTAATGCTACAACATTAAGTAGACTCTTGCACAACCTGGGTTCTCACAAACCCTTGTAGCACTACGATACTACATGGACATTTTTATCACCACGGTTCTAACGGGTCTGTGTGTGAAGGACTCTCCTTTAAGTTCCAGTCTGCCATCCGTTGTAACCAACCGCGAGAAAAACTGACAAGCACAAACTAGAGTCTGTTTTTTTTTTTTTTTTGGTGTTGTTTGTTTGATCTAAAGTTTATTTGCCACCTTCTTTTCCTGGTGGTCACCGTCAAGAGAGAAACAGTGTAGGAAAATAAGACAACTGCCTTAGGTAGACAGAGGGAAAAAAAACTGTCGTTAGGAGAGAGAGTGCAGACAAAGACCGTGATATTTTCTTTTTCTTTTTATGTAGTAGTTTTCGCATGTGCTTGCTTGGACTTCTTTGCGGCGGGTGCGGGATCTCTTGGCGGAGCTCACCCTAAAAATAGGGGCCCTAATTTTCGGTCCGTCTTCACATTTCCGTGGCTAGTCCCCAACTAACTAACTTTTTTCTGTATTCTATCCTGCGTCTACTTTTAAGGGCTTTTCCGTTTTGAGTTTTTTCCAGCCAATCAAAGTCTGTCTCCGATTTGTTGCTGATACATTTCTGTTTTTAACCCGGGCGTCCACTGCTAACCGGACCAAGGCTTGGGAAACCCTCCTGTACTCCTGCTTATTCGTTTCTCCCTTACAGCTTTTCGCTGTCTCTGTCTTTGTGACTGTCTCTAATCTCTTTCTCGTACATATTCCTCCTTTTTCACCGACCAGTGTTTGGCCACTAAAACAAGGTAGGAAACAACTTACTATTAAAACAATCCCACGGAGTCCCTAGTTATATTACATTGGATTCAAGATATTTTGCCGACTTCTCACCGAGCCAGATTTGACCCAAACCCATTTTATATTGGGGAGATACGCAGTCACAAATAATGCAGGACCCTGTCGTTTATGGGGTGCTTAGCGAATTACAGGGGCAAATCCGGTGAGTATGTGTTTACCAACCCCTCTGTACGAGCAGTATGTGACACAAGGTCAATTTTCAAGGTGAGTTTAGCATATTTTTATTCAGAGTTTCTTTCTACTGTACTGGTTGCCGAACTAAGGCTAAAGAACCCTGTCTGTCCGACTATTTACCTCAACTTGGCGGGAGAATAAGCGTATTTATACTTTTCCAGAGTATTAGTGCTATGTTAAATGCGATCAATCACGTCCAGGTTTTGAATTCGTGTTGCCGTGTCTTTTTCGTACGAAGATAGCCACAGGCAAATCCGGTGAGTAGTAATCAGAGAGTATCAAGCTTAACAGCTAAGTGTCTAGTGTAATTCATCACCTGAACGACCTCAACGGCAAAAACATCCGGTAAATAGTGAATAGTGCCACACGTTATCAAAATATTGCAAAACTTTTAATTCACCCTTGTTATATAATCATTCCAAACGACCTGAACAACTCTGTATGAATATTGTTGAAGACAACGAATAAATTAATGTCTTTCGCACACATTCGAAGGCCCAACAATAATTTTGCACTGAACTACTAGATGTTAACCCCCACCTAAATGAAACACCCGATGGGGATCTTAAGATCCCGTTTCAAAAGAATAATTCTTCTCCTCTGGTGAATTATTACATGCTGCCTGTGTGTCGAATATGTGACGAACCATGCAACAGCGAAATGCGTGGAATATGGTCACTGGATTCGACACTCCTCCTTCCTCGTTTCAGCAAAGCCTAACCTTTGTGAGCGGTCAGTTGAAGAATATTCGGGTTGCTGATCAAGTCTTTGATGGAAGCACGTGTCTGGGTAGTGCCAGGAAATGCTTGTGAATGACGCCAAAGACATCAAATGTCTATCTTCAGGGAAGCTGAAGAAACTGATTAATTACTATTCTGTACAAATGTATTAGAAGATTATGGCGCGGGCGGTCACACACACACACACACACACACACACACACTTACACACGTATGCATACAATTACTCACACGCACGCATATACATATACACATACATACACATTCACACAAATACACAAACATTCACATGCACGGAGACAAAAATATATATATTAGATAGATATATAGATAGATAGAAAAAGACTTGGATTGAGAGAAAGAGAAATAGAGAGAGAAAGAGATAGGCATACACGGACAAGAATAGAAAAATGAATACATAGATAAATAGATAAAATAGACTGGAATAGATAGACGGATACAGAGAGAGAGAGAGAGAGAGAGAGAGAGAGAGAGAAGGGAAGGATGACGGTTAAACAGATTGAGATAGATAGATAGATAGATAGATAGATAGATAGATAGATAGATAGATAGATAGATAGATAGATTGTGAAAGAGAGAGTGAGAGATAAACAAACTGATAAATACTGACAGGAATAGATAGAGTCAAATAGGCAAATTTAGATTGAGATAGATAGATAGATAGTTACAAACTGAGAAAGAAAGAAAGAAAGAAAGAAAGAAAATTATGAACAGACTAGGATAGATAGATAGATAGATAGATAGAAAGAGAGGGAGAGAGACAAAGAGACAGAGACGTAGAGTCTGACTTGGATTAAAACAAGAGGAGCACCTCAGGTGGTACAATGTTTAGCAATGTTGAATTAGATTCATAACTGGCACCCAATAATTTCGACTTTGTACGCTATCCAAATTAAGTCTAATATTTGAATAAAAACTGCTTTGGATATATATATATATATATATATATATATATATATATATATATATATATATATATATATATATAGATAAATTATCCATGATCAATTACTATGAACCATTGGTCTGTTTAACTGTCACTTCTCTCTCTCTCTCTATATATATATATATATATATATCTTTCTTTCTCTCTCTCTCTCTCTCTCTATATATATATATATATATATATATATATATATATTTCTTTTTTTTTTACTTTGAATAAGCATAAAATAACACACACACAAACACACACACTGGCATGTCCGGAAACAAACGCACGTGCATGTACAGAAACACGTATGCACGTTGATCCATAGACGGAAAGACATCCACCAGACACAAATATACAAAAAACACAGTGACACACACACACACACACACACACATATATATATGTATATATATATATATATATATATATGTATTATTTCATGCGTGTATAAATATGTATATATGTATATAAATTAGAAATGGTTCATAATATTATTTCTCTTCTGTTAATATGTTTCAGGAATTTATTGGCCACAGGTTCCTCAGATGTACCGGAATATATGGTCTTTCCTGTTTTAAGCTTTTACTTAAACAGGGGGAGGATGTTTTTTTTATGCAAGAGGTGAGGACGGATAATTAACCATATTTATCTATCACCTTACATTCCGTCAGCATTAATCTCCCTTATATATATATATATATATGTGTGTGCGTGTGTGTATGTGTGTGTGTGCGCGCGAGTGAGCGTATGTGTTTGTGTGAGTGCGCGTGTGTGATTACCAAACCCTCTGCATGGGCAGGATATGAAACAAGGACAGTTTTTAAGCGGAGCTTAACAGGTTTGAATTCAGAATTTTCCTTCTCCTAGGCAGGTTACCTAACCAAGGCTAAAGAACCCAGTCTGCCCATCATTTCACGCATAGCTGGAGGGAGAATAAATGCATTCATACAATCAACATCATCTAGAAATTGAACACGTGTAACTGTGTCCATTTCCTACAACGCAACCATTGATCATTATATATATATATATATATATATATATATATATATATATATATATATATATATATATATATATATATAACAGTCTGTTCATATCTATCTATCTATCTATGCGTGTTTATATCCACAAATATGTCCAAGTGTATCAAAATAACTTTGTGTGACTGGTGCTTTTTTAAGACGATATATGTATGGGCTTGTGTACTATTACTTGTCTCCTTAAACACACACACACACACATATATATATATATATATGTACGTATGCTGGTGTATTATATATGTGTGGTACCTGTGGTGTGATGGTTATCGTCGTTGGAAATGGACACGGTGACACGAGTTCAAATCCTTGACGAGACTGATTGCATTTCACATCGCACTAATACCCTTGGGAAAGGTATGAATCCAATCATTCTCCCTCCAGCTATGGGTAAATAGTAGGGCAGACTAGGTTCTTCAGCCTTGGTGAGGCAACTAGTCTAGGAGAAGAAAAACTCTGAATTGAAACCTGTTAAACTCCGCTTAAAAATTGGCCTTGTGTCATATCCTGCCCGAGTTGAGGGGTTGGTGAATATGATAATATATGTGTGGTGGAGAAAATGTCTTTTGTGTGTGTGCGGGTGTGTGTGCTTGTTTGTTTGTTTAGATATGGATCGGTGAGGGTGAGTATGTGTGCCGTACCACTCGCCAATCCAAACATAAACGAACAAATACACACAGACACACGCGTGCACACACTCACACGCATACAGTTTTATTTCTATGGCGTCTCATGTGGTGTAAGAGTTAGCAAGTTAGACTAAGTAACCATTACGAGGAAGTTTTGAGTCCCAATGAGTGCCCTATACTTACAACCTTGTGCCATAACAAAGCTAACCTTTTTAAATAGTTATTGTTTTCCCTAACCAGTCATCTTTTAAAAATGTATACACCCAATTCCCCCCGCAACACTATTAAATATTTAAACTATTGTGAAATAATACCGCTACTTTTTTTACAAGAATGGTTTTGGCATTTATTAATCCACGAAGTTTTATATGACACGAGACCAAGAAAAGAAACCAAACTAAATTTATGTATATATATATATATATATGGTGCAAAATATGGAATAATCTTAAAATTTCTTTTTAATTTAGTTTGTCCAATTTTTTGAAAAAATAAGATAAATCTAAATTTTCATGATTAGCTCAATTATTTAAGAACTTTTCCATTAAAATTCAGCCCAATATGAGTGAGCAATAATGAAATGACGAAGAATCTATGATTTGTTTTACACCAAAATCAAGCCGAAACAATTTTAGAAATAATTGGAGTTTCTTTACGCCCTCCATCAAGCCAAGTCCTTAACCCCTTGATTGGGCTATATAGGGTATTTTAGAAAACAAAACAACTGCAATTTTCTATTCAAATATTGACTCGCTTAAGACTGCTATTGAGGAGGAATGGAATAAAACATCTCGAAAATTTATTTTGAGGGTATCCAAATCGTTTTGAAGGTGTTTTGATACAATAATTGTAAAAAATGGTGGCCATATTGAATATATTTCCTGTTTTGTGTCTGTCTTCTTATTTCGTTGTTTATTTTTAAAAATTAAAATTAATACTATTTTATAATGGAATCGTTTATTATTATACGACAGGGTGGAACGTGAAATTGTCGCCCTAGAAAAGACGACATGATTCTATTTCCGTTTAATGAAAACCGGTTTTCTTTTTTGGTTGCCGACCATCTACTATTTGGCCAGTTGTGTACAAATCCCAAGAGCGATAGGAGCCTTCTATTATGTCTGAAAGTGACACAATGTTCAAAGAGCGAGATCGGAGATGCACTGCTGTACAACTCATGCTCTCTACCGATCCAAGTTATGACAACAGGACCATTGCCAGCACCCTCAAAATGCAAACCCAGACGGTTCAATGTGCCCCGGGTGATGAAAACAAAGTTTCCGGCTACGGTTATGGTCTTTGCTGTAATTTCAAGCGAGGGCCACATCATGACACCTTACATCTTCGAAGTCGGCTTGAAAGTCAACACCAAAGTGTACCTGGATGTGCTGAAGAGTGTTGTGATCCCCTGGTGCAATCAGGTGGCCGGTGGCAGATCCTGGGTGTGGCAGCAGGACTCGACGCCGGCCCACAAGTACGAAGAGACCCAGGCTTGGCTTCAGAAGGAGTGCTACGGCTTTGTACCCTTCTCTTACTTGCCCCCCTCCTACCCCGACATGAACCCACTGGACTGCTTCGTTTGGTCATACGTTGAGAACATTACTGACATCACCTCCCCCACAACACCAAAGCCAGTCTGATCGCCGCCATCTGTAGAGTATTCGCCGAGCTCCCGCCGACGCATATGGAAAAGGCATGCTCTCAGTTCCAGATCCGTATCGAGGCGGTGATTGAGGCGGAACGCAGCTTCATTGAATAGATGTCAGCTCTACTACATAATCAATTTACCTGAATTGATTTTTTCAATAAAAGTTTTAAAATAAATCTGTAGTGTTGTTTTCTTTAGGACGACAATTTTATCGTTTCACCCCGTGGAATATTCCTAATTTTCCTCCCGCACCTTGTATATATTAATGTCTTGTTAAATGTGTCAATAAAACGGAATAAAGATATGATTTCATATGCAACTTTTTGTGGTGATGTCAGTCTCAAGTGTTATATTCCATCGACATGAAGTATATTTCGTGTATAACGATGAAATATATAAATTGCAAACGTACTTCAAAAGGGAAAGAAAGAGAAGGTTTCCACTAGTGCTTCAGTAAGTAAGGACATTAAAAAAGTCTCTCTCTGGGGTTTGAACTCGGACAAGAAGTTGGCAAATATTTCAGCAACTAATGTAAACACACGTTTTCTTATGTTGCCATCGTTTGATTTTTAGTTCACTCTTTACAAAGGCTGGAACCATATAAAAAAGAAAAGAAAAAAAAAGAAAAGTAAACAGAATATCTCTCAAACAACTAAGGTTTATTTGTGACAGCCGGAATCAAATTTAAAGCAATCATAAAAACAGAAGAAAAAGAAACAAGAATAATTTTAAAACATTGAAAAACAGAAGAAATTCCACATTAACCGAATCACTCAGGTGCAATCTAAAAGAAAAGGCAAAAAAACCAAAAGCAAAAAAAAAAGTTAAAATTCAATATGTCACCTAAAGAGTTGCGTGTGGTAAGAACTGGCCAATAAGTTCGAAACAAATGAAAATATAACAAATATTCAATAAATAGATAAATAAAACAATGGTAAAATCAAAAATCCGATTCCTGACACTTGAAAACTAAAAAAAATATTGTTTATTAAAAATTATATTTAAAAAATGGGTAAAAATGAAAAGACAAATGAAAAGAACCCTTATCTCTTAGAATAGTAATTTTTTTCCAGGGAACTTATAAGTAAAAAAAGTAAATTTGGCGACCGTAGTCGAGGGTAACCCGAAGGCTCCTTTTTCGATAGCTACTACACCAAGGTGTAGGGGAGGGCGCTACTCCTTCCCTGGTAGGGAACTTATACTGATCTGTTAACTGTGCTGGTTGCTCAGAATGAGATCTTACTTTTCAATGCATCAGACTACATAAATTGCTTGATTGAATTTAACGGCATGTCTAGGGTTATTTTATGCCAAAAGTTAGGGTATCGTGTTCATTGTACGCTCATATTCACATTTTTATGCAGCTGTGTCAAAAGTTTTTTTGTTTTTTTTTGTGCATCGTCGTAACGGATACGAATGATTTTTAAATACAACTATTTGATCCATGGAACCAAAAAACGTACAACGAATACTCTAGATTAGAGTGGAACTGGAATTAATAGGAGATCACCAGAGCTATTAATAAAGAATTTAATTATTATTTCATAATAACACTAATTATATCTTTCGATCTAGAGGGTAGAGTTTTCGGCAATAGTCCGGAAGACCTTGGTTCAATCCCAGGTCGCATCATAAAAATGGTACTTGATACCACCTTGCTTAACCCTCAGATATTTAAGGTACGTATCAAGGGTAAAGTGGAGCAATCCAGAGAAAGAGTTGCGGCCTCCCCTACACCTTGATTTGGTATCTATTGAAAAGGGAGCCGTCTGGTTGCTCTCGACTAAACGGAGACAACTTAACTTACTTTTACTTATACTTTTTGATATTGATAAAACATAATAGTCTCAATAAAAGCAGAATTCCACAACCTCACAAATACTGACCATCCGTAGAATCCTGGAAGGCGTTCAGGCAAAAAACTTACAGGCGACATTACTATTTGTCGACTTTACCAAGGCCTTCGATTCCATACACAGAGGGAAGATGGAGCAAATCCTACTAGCTTACGGCCTACCAAAAGAAACCGTAGCAGCGATAATGATTCTCTACAGAAACACCAAAGTAAAAGTACGTTCACCAGATGGAGACACGGAATACTTCGACATTGTTGCAGGAGTACTACAAGGAGACACACTAGCCCCGTACCTCTTTATCATCTGTCTAGACTATGTGCTTAGGACTTCGATCGACAAAATCAGAGAAAATGGCTTTGAGCTGACTAAGAGAAGAAGCAAAAGGTATCCCGCAAAAACAATCACGGACGCCGACTACGCTGATGACTTGGCGTTACTAGCGAATACGCCTAATCAAGCAGAGACACTACTACATAGTCTGGAACGAGCTGCAGCTGGCATTGGCCTCCATGTCAATGCAAACAAAACCGAATATATGTGTTACAACCAAACAGGCAACATTGCCACACTAGACGGAGCCTCTCTGAAACTAGTCGACAAATTCACCTACCTAGCAAGCAGCGTCTCATCAACCGAGAAGGACATCGATACACGACTGACGAAGGCATGGACAGCTATCGATAGGCTCTCGATCATATGGAAGTCGGACCTAACAGATAAAATGAAACGCAGTTTCTTCCAGGCAGCGGTTGTGTCGATACTGCTATATGGATGCACCACATGGACGCTTACGAAGCGGCTGGAGAGGAGGCTGGACGGAAATTACACAAGAATGTTGAGAGCAGTATTAAACAAGTCCTGGCGACAACACCCCACGAGACTCCAACTGTACGGACACTTGCCCCCCATCACAAAAACTATACAAGTTCGACGAACCAGACACGCAGGACACTGCTGGAGAAGCAAGGACGAGCTCATAAGCGATGTACTCCTGTGGACCCCCACTCATGGATGTGCAAGAGTGGGACGACCAGCACGAACTTACATACAGCAGCTATGTGAGGACACGGGTTGTAATCCTGAAGACCTGCCGGAGGCGATGAATGATAGGGAGAAATGGCGAGAGACGGTCAGGGATATCCGCGCAGGCGGCGCGACATGATGATGATGATGATGATATATTTAAAAAAAAAAAGGCGCTTCTCACGATTTAATTTTTCGGGGAATAGGTTTTTTTCAATTTTCAGTAGAATGAAAATCAAGGGTAACGTTCTTATTTTGTTTTATGTGGCTTTTTTTATAGGATTATGTAAAGATTATATATATGATAAATAATAAAAGATATAATATCTTCACTTTCTTAAAAAAATTATTGATTAAATAATATGATAAAAATATTAAAATTATTCTAATTAAAAATCATTCTAATTTTAAAAGAATAAAATTTAGGAAGTTTTTTTTCAAATCCCATTCATGTCAGAACCAGCATGAAAACATCTAAAAAAAAATTTTGAATTACACATCTGATGGAGGTTTTTTTTTTAAACCTGTAATAAATTCATAATGTTACCAAGAAACTGAATTTTTTCCCTTTTATATTTATATAAAAGGATATATATATATATCCGTGCTGCCAGCACGATATGATGATGATGATATATATATATATATATATATATATATATATATATATATATATATAAACTGGAAACAAGAGTGAATTTAAGTCTCATTGAGTATCCCATTAACAAGCTCTTGTGTCACATAGGTTCTCTGACAAAAGCAACAAGCAGGAAACATTCACATACATAACACGTATGTAGAAAAAATTTTTTTTAAATTCAAATCTTCTCGTGGACATTCTTATTTTAAAATTTATTCTTATTCTTTCTTTGGACCTACAAAAACCATCCTTATATATATATATATATATATATATATATATGAAGAAAGAATTAAACAATATATATATATATATATATATATATCAGTGGCGACTCTAGCCTATTTTTGCTACTCGTGCCCCCCCTGTCAACTTCAGTTCCCAACCCGTGGTCCGCGGACCCAAAGTAAGTCATCATAGTTGCTATTGCGTGATTCTCCATTTTATAGCACAGATTGACAATCGTACCTTGCATGGTGTTATTTTTTGTAAACAATCAAGATACTATATAATTTGTAGTCTTGTTAATACAGTAGATAAGATAATTTTTTTCCTTTCAAAAGTATAGTAGAAAAGAGAAGATGTTCATTACTATGACGAGAAAAATATATTTATTAGAATAAAGAAATTGATGACAATACACACAGACACAGTTAGTAGTTTCAATTTCGCTTAAAAAAAGATTATTTGTTGAAAATGTATTCAAATAAACAAATTTTAGTTACAGAATGTAATATACGCAACATTCATTAAAGAAATAGAGATCTGTTAGTGAAAAAACGAATTAAAACACGCCGTTTAACCAACATTTACCATAGCGATGATGATGACGTCGGCGACGGCTATAATCTGCAATACCCCCCTCTCTCTCTCTCTCTCTGTCCCTCTCCCTCTTCCCAAGACAGTTGTCAGCAGTCACATTGTGCTAATTTTTTGGAGCACGGTATTCTGGCTTGGTCTTTCTATTGGCTACAGCTAAAAGCGAGATTTCGCTAACATTACTGTTATTATAAGGGTCTAGAGCCAGGCACGGATTACGCGTGTTCAACATTATAGCCGATTTTATGGGATGTTCAATGGATCTGACTGTGGCCAGACAAAGACCCTCCGTTCAAAACAGCATCGTTGTATTATTCCCAGATATATTTATGAACTTTTGGCTACTTAGTTATCGAAACTTGAATAGATACGTAATTTAATTGAGATCAGACTAAGTATGTTTGCTTGAAATTAACGGATGATTTTTAATCCATTTTGAATAACATTGACCGAGTTATTGGTCGTGCCGGGCTAGATAAGCACTAGTCCCATCTCCGCCCCTGATATATATATATATATATATATTGCTCAGTTCCCTTTTTATAGGGATATCAATCTTCAAGGGTAATTCAATTATAAAGTTATATCTGTAGATGGAGGTGCCCGTGCTGTAAATGTTATCGTCGTAGGAAATGAACACGGCGAGCCGAGTTCAAATCCTGGACTTGACTGATTGCATTTCACATAGCACTAATACCCTTGGGAAAGGTATGAATCCAATTATTCTCCCTCCAGCTATGGGTAAATAGTAGGACAGACTAGGTTCTTCAGCCTTGAGTAGGCAACTAGTCTAGGAGAAAGAAAACTCTGAATTCAAACCTGTTAAACTCCGCTTAAAAAATTGACCTTGTGTCATATCCTGCCCGAGCGGAGGGGGTTGGGTAAATAGGATGTATCTGTAGATGGACCGTAGTGTCACTGTTTAACCCATAGCTGAGAAAATAAAGCAGATTATACTTTTTCAAATGGTATTTGTCCGATCGTAAAAGTTATAGCGTGAGTAGAGTTTGAAATTTTTAAATACAATGTCGGAAACCAGCACTTTGTCAAATACTTTACTGGGACTTCCCCAAATATATATATATATATATATATGTGTGTGTGCGGGGGGGGTGTAAAATGTAATGCACTTTTTTTCTTTATTAATAATGAAATGTGTGCAGTAATCGTGATAGAACATATATATATAGATAGATTTAAACAACGCTAACACAAAAAAATGTGCATGGTGACTGTCAGTTTCATGCCTCGAGATTGTCCGAAGATCACAGAAACCGTCAAACGTGTAGTATTGATATCTTTGTCCACATTGTAGATTTCTGTATTCTCATATATTCAGATTTTCTCAGTTCCATTTTGGCTAAACAATTATTCTTTCTCGAGTTGCATATCGAACCACTGTACCAACAACGATGGTCTCGTAGATATATAAAAATATAATTTATATTTTTATTCTTAGACGGCGGCGTTCGTGTGAAGTCGGAATACAGTCGAACACATCTTTCTTCTGAGGCAAGGACCCTTTTTGTGAAGTAGTGCGACGGCCGGAGAACACACACGGGGAAGCTGACAGATCTGCTTGAGTGACCAGCAGGTCTCTGCCTTCAGTCCAAAATTACAGACGTTATATTGTTTTCAAGTCCCATGAACACGCCTCTTCGCCCGCGTATTTTCTGTTTATGGCTCGTTATCGGAACTTACATACTTCCGTTTTTTACAGTAATTTGTTGATCTTATCGGCGAACAGAAATATCTGTCATTCTATCCACAGGCAATAGATTACATTTTTCTCTTTCCTGGGAAATCACTTTGTTGATGTTATATTGCGACAGCATTGAATATACTAAGTTAGAATATTACTCTTGCAAAGAGCATTGTGTAACACTTTGGATGAGAAGCATATAATCAAGTTTTGAATTAAATTAGTGAACAGACCTTCAAAGTCACTGGCCTTGCCAAAAAAAAAAAAAAAAAAGGAAAAAATGGACTAAGAAAACACAATATTCTGAACCATATGCACAAGTAGTCTAGAGGGTTGGTCATAAAAAATGAGCTGATCATCAACGACTACTGCAGTTGGATTGCAGACTGAAAAGCGCATATGGTGAAAAATCGCTGTGGAACAAAAAATCTATAAAGACAATTATGTTTGGTTAATTGGTTGGTTGATTGGGTATTTATGGCATATCAACCTTTGTAGGTTATTTAAAGACAAATCCCGTTTATACAATATCAAATAGATATTATTTATAAACACATTTTGTTGATATTTTTAAATGAGCCTGAGCCGATTTTGTTTGCCACACAGTTAAATGTTTTCCACTATTTGTATGTAACATAAATAATTCTAGCTACTATAATAAAGGAGTACTTCGCATTCCCCAGAGCTCCAGCATTACTGGAGCTTCCCCATAAGATTCATTTGTAACATATCCAAGACGCTCATTGGGAGAGTCTTACCCTTCTTCAGGGGTGCTGTTAATTTATTCTACGGCTGTAAAAGTTGGTGATCTAGAGTAAATGACCACTGCAAGTGTTTGATTCTCACTTGGTTACCCATGTTTTGGACCATGTGCTAAAACTAATCAAAGAGTAGTGTATGCCAATACTTGCGTTCAAGTAATGCTTAAGGCAACAACTTTCATCAGGCAGCCGAAGTTAAGCAGCAACGAGTCTGTTCGGTTCTTAGATGGGTAACCCCTTAGAGAGATATGGTATGGTAAGTAATCTGAGGCCTGTGTACTAAGCTTTACAAAGATTGTCAAATTCTAAGCAATATATTATTCATTTATTTGAATACAATATTTGAAAACAAATCTGTAACCATTCGTTTGGGTAATAGTTGGAGATCTTGCGTAAAAGATCATTGTGTAATATAATGGCCGAGGGATTTCGTTTAATATATATTGCCTTTCAGTTTAGTTAGGCTGAGAACCTTACGCTTAGCGCATGGGTTAGTTAGGTGCAAACATGAGCACAGGTGTTCACGCGCGCGCTGGGAGGATGCGTCATTCACAGATGTCAAAATAAAACCCCAGATTGGAAATGAGACCAGGAGGTATGAATGACGCCACACACCAGAAGCGTGGGCTGAGATTTGAGAAAAAGCAGTGAGTTGAGTTTTTGCCTCCGAAGAAGAAGGTTGACCTTCGGAGCTCGCCGAGGCCTTGCGGCGGGTGCCGCACGTGGTGGTGGTTGTGGGGGCAGATGGAAAAGTCCGCATAGAAAGATTGTGTATCTCTCTCCTTATGTCGAAAAAACTTTTAACTCAAAGGTAATAAAAAGTTTCGTACCTGAACTAAGAAGTCGTGAAGTTTTTCGCGTTTCGGTATTCCTATGTTATCTATATATGAGTTATGAACATTCTATGTACATTTCACATATACATATATGGGTATGTTACAATTGGTCGATTTAACCGCATGTCAATTCGTCTTGGATTATTGTATACTGAGAGGTTAGGCGATCACGGTCTTAAACAAAGAATATAGAAAGGCAAACGTGGTTGGTTGGTTGCTTGTTTGGTTTGGTTTCATGGCATATCAACCATTGTAGGCTATTTAATGCCAAATCCTCTTTATGAATATATACAGTTGTGGAAATAAGCATAAGATACCTCATTAAATTGTTAATAGTTTTCTTATTACTGCTCAAATTCCCCTGAAGATTTGTGTGTGGCACCTAAATCCGATGGGTATTAGTATACATATTCGATTTAATAACTTCGTTTTTGAGGGTGGAAATAATTATATGACAGTTTTGAAAAATTGGATATCTGGTTTACTAAAGAAAACCAAAGGAAGAATAAGTGCATGTGCAGATAATAAAAAGACTGTTATCATGATTTTAAGCCAGGCGAGTCCTATTTGAACATTTGGTAATTAAAAACAGTTACTGCAAAATGCCTAGGACCTCCCCACTTAATGAAAATAAAAAAGGGCAAATATCTGCCTATAAACTGGAATGAAAATCTATAAGTCTCATTGCAAGAGAACAGTCGATGTCCCGAACAGTTGTGAGAAATTATCTAAAGGACCCTGAATCGTATGGCACCAGAAAACGTCCAGATGGTCCACCTAAGATTTCACATAGAGCTAGACGTCGACTTTTTCGAGAAGCTTCTAAAGACAATCAAACTCAAAAGATCTGCAAAAATCTCAATTTACCCATCACTCGACGAAGAGTTTCTCAACTTCTCCAGGAATCACCAAATCTCGTATATCGAAACAGGAAGACAGTCCCTGCTTTGACTGCTCAATACAAGAAGATGCGAGTAGATTGGGTAAAGAAAAAAGTAATATTGACAAAAGAGAAATGGGGAAACAGTTGTGTTTCCTGATAAAAAAAAGGTTAATTTGGATGTGCCTGACGGCTCCCAGTGTTGATGACACGATTTAAGAAAGGAGCAGCAGCTGTTTTCAAAAATACTATTTGGAGGAGGATCTGTTATGGTTTGGGGAGCTTTTCCTGTTTCGGGAAAGGCTGATCTATAAGAGATGGAAGGGAAACATAACTCTGCTCGATATATCAATGTGTTGGAAAATAGTGTTCCTATTTATGAGTCGTCTAGACAACAATAATGCCATTTTTCAGCAGGACAACGTAGCAATACACACTTTCTAAGATCACTAAAGACTAATTTATAACAAAAAAATATTGACGTTTTCGACTGTCCCATCAAGGCTTCAGATTTAAACCCAACAGAAAATGTGTGGGGAGTTTTGTCAAGAAGAGTATACAAAAATAGACGTCAATTTGAAGACAGAAAAAATTTAAAATCTTGCATTAAACATAATTGGAATTAAATTCCATCTGATACTCTTAGAAAACTTCTTGTTTCAATCCAAAACAAGTGTGTTGAAGTATTAGAAATGAAAGGGAATAAATGTAAATATTGAATTTTGTTGAATTTTACTGTAAAATACAAATTTTCAAAACCGTCTTATACTTATTTCCACCCTTGAAACGTATTTTTCTTAATTTTTTTTGTTGGAAAGTTGTTATAAAATCGAATATGTATACTAACACCCATCGGATATAGGTACCACACACAAATTTTTTGGGGAATTTGAGCAGTGATAACAAAATTATGAACAATTTAATGAGGTGTCTTATACTTATTTCCAATACTGTATTAAATACAAATGATTTGGTTTGGTTGGGTTTTATCGTGTATCAACTATTGTAGGTTATTTAATGCCAAATCCTCAATATACGGATATCTTGAATACATATGTTTTCGTTTTATGGCATATCAACCATTATAGGTTATTTAATGCCAAATCATCTTTATACATATGTATTGAATATATATGATTTGAAAACATTTTCTTGACAATGTTTTTAAACGCACCGTTTAATGGTTCCAAGTTTTGCTACGTATCTCTAACAATTCAGTTAAACTTCAGACGCATACTTCTTGCTTACTTCTAAACTAAGCAAAGAGTAGCAAATGACAAGACTTGAATTTAAGTAATGTTTAAAACAACAGTTCACATCAGATAACTGAAGTTAAGCAACAAGGATCAGTACTAAAACAGGTGAAAACTTAGAAACAATGGGTATCGTAAGCTATTTAGACTCCTGAGCAAGACTAAGCAAAAATTTCCGGAAGTACATTATTTAATCGAAGAGAATGAAGAAACTAGCACGGGGCGTTGCGAGTAGTGAAATAGATTGTAATCTAGTCCCGAAAACCTTTTTCAAGTAAGTTCAGTTCAACTGGGAAACACGAGGTGGGGGTCCTCTTGGTATAATGGTTAAAGCACTGGACTGCAGGATCGTTGTAAGCGAGTTCGAGCTCCAGTCGTGCTATTAAGTTCATTTTCGGCAAAGTTATGAACCCCCTTATCCTCTCAGCTATGGGTAAAATAGTCCCACTACTGCCTTTTTAGAAGGATGATATGCCATTAAACAAAACAAGCAATCAACAAGGAAACTCCTTATTAAGGTTTTGTCCAAACTTTAAGAAATATTTGCGAATGACAATACTTAGTCACGTTTAAAGGACATGTTCTTATCAGGCAACTAAAGTTAAGCAGCAAAGTGCCTTAGCAGTTCTTGAATGGGTAGCAATTTCAATAGAGAGCGTGTCGTAAAGAAATCTTTGCCCTATGTGCCAGGCTCAGCAAAGCTTAATAAATTTTTGAATAATGATCACTTCAATTACGAGCAATTCCCAAGGGACGGACTATCTTGAAATGAAGTTGTAAAACTGAGAAAGAAATCAATATTGTTGAATATCGATGATCAGAATTGTTCTAACAGCCACCATTGAATAGAAGAAAGAAAATTATATCCGAGCGTAATATAAATAAAAACTCCAGTAAAAAAAGTTAAAGAGGGAAAAAAAGAAAATTATTCTTATCTTTAATTTGTCAAATTCTATTGCGATAGACGTGAGTTCCTCCCAGGAGAACTAAAACCACAACTTTTGTATGATCATGATTGCCGTAAGTCGTCATTAAGGACTGTCACAATAGACATTAAATACGATCAGATTTTTTTTATGTGATCGTGAACGGAAAATCAGACAATTCAGAAAAAAATACTCTCCCCAAAATGAAAAAAAAAAATTTCACTTTAAGATGTGCAAAAAAAGTAACTGCACTAAGACTTGAAACTAATCATTGTTTTTTATCATTATTATAATTATTATTTTACTCCTTTGAGAGTTTTTCACACCAGTGTCAGCTGATGGTCTTTCAATTGAGTTTGAGTGTCAGCAAGTCTTCTCATATCTCCAGGACTGGCCTCAGTATTCCGACCGATCCTAATAATGCTGTAGTCTGGATGGCCTCCACTTGTCCTCTTATTTCAAAGTTTTCCAGTCCCTTAACCAATTCTTTAGTGACTGCACCAAGCACGTTAATTATAATTTTATTCACTGTCACTTTCATGATCCATTTTTTAAGTTCTCTAGCAAAGTCTTGGTAATTAACTCTTTTTTTCGCTTTTTTTTCAATCTTACCCAGTGGTCAGCCGGAGCAGCAAAGCCCATAATTCGGCAAGTTCTCTCTTTTGTTGACTATCACAAGGGCAAGTCGTCAGGCCTATATTAGGTGGTCCGTTAGAGTATCGAAATCCACCAAAATTTAAGCGCATCTCATTTTCTAGGACTGATTCTGGGTTGTGCATGGTCAATTTAAACTTCTTGCACAATTCCTTGGGGATTACCTTGCCCACCCAGTCGTGTCTAGTTTTATACTCTTTCTTCAGGAGTTTGCTGCATTCTCTTATTATGTGATTGATCGTTTTGTCTCTGCCACCACATAATCTACGTCTGCTGTTTTTTGCGTCTTGTCTATTCTTGCTTTGAAATAATTAATTCTTATGGTGTTGGTTTCTTGCAGCTGTTAGAAGATATTCAGCTACATTCACAACGTTTCCCTTTCTTTGCCATGTTCAAGTTTTCTCGTGTGAGATTTCGTTTGTTTGTCGCTTGAAATATCCATACAGTTGTTTTTCTTCCCCTTTCTGTTTTCAAGTTATGGTTGTTCTATTGATGATTGCGTTGTTTGTCTTATTTCTAGTCACTGTAATCAGTCTTGATCTGCTAGTTTTTATGTAGTCTTCGAGTCGTCGAACCGATCCATCGGAACTCTCTTCTACAGGATTTGGCATTCAATAACCGACAATAGTTGATGTGCTATAAAACCAAACCAAACCAATCTGGGTCAAAGTGGTACTTGAAGTAATGTAAATAAAAGAGCATTCCACACACGCTAGATTTCCAGAAGTGAAGCTACACCTTCAGAAGCGGTTTAGTGTCATGCCGAGGACACATACCCTGTAACACCAGAAAAAAACAGCCTGATGGATTTCATTCGATCATTTTAAATTAAAAAAAAAAAATTTGAAAAAAATAATTTGCTTATTTTTTATGACTCTTTAACATATATACTTTTTACCTAATTTTGCTTTTTGCACAGAACATATATACAATTAATACAATATCTACATCATCATCATCATCATCATCATCATATCGTGCCGCTAGCAGGGACATCCATGACCCTCTCTCACCACTTTTCCATATCGTTCATCGCCTTTGGCAGGTCTTCCCGTATCCTCACATAGCTGTTGTATGTATGTTCTAGCTGGTTGTCCTGCTTTGGCTCGGCCATAGGTGGGGGTTCATTGGAGTACATCACTTATGAGCTCGTCTCTGCTTCTCCAACAGTGTTCTGCGTGTCTGATTCGTCTAACTTGGATAGTTTTCGTGATGGGGGTGGGTAGCCGTATAGTTGGTGGGGTGTTGTCTCCAGGACTTATTTAATATTGCTCACAACATTCTTGTGTAATTGCCGTCTAGCTTCTTCTCCAGCCGGTTTGTTAACGTCCAAGGGGTGCATCTATACAGCAGTATCGACACGACCACTGCCTGGAAGAAACAGTTTTACCTTTTTCCCCCATATCTATATACAAACCCAATTTTTTAAAAGTAATACACCCAATATTTGCCAAAAATACCATATAAGTACTTTTTCCAACTATTTTTTGAAATCATCCAATTTAATCTTATCTTTTACGCTGTTGCCGTTTTAAGCTTGGTTTGGTAACTTATTGCAAAATTATATTTCTCAGTAAGGAAATTTTGTTGGTTTCTTAGTTTCTGAAATGTGTCATGACTGTAAATATTCAGTCCGAGAAAAAATATCGAAAAAATGTCTCCCATTATTAGAAGTTCAATTAATTGTTTTGAAAATTTCAATTTGATAGTCACTTATGCTTCTTTCTTGTAAAGTAGCTAACCCTAATTTCTTTAACTTTTCTCTGTAACTGTAATATCTTCTAATTTTTATTATTTTTGTCTCTCTTCTTTGTATGCCTTCCAGACTGGATAAGATTATATATATTGCCAGCTTTAAATGAATCATTGAAACTATTCCGCCTTTACTTTTTTGATGTTTGTTTTACTTTATAGATTAATTTTAACACCACGTTTGGTTTCTTTATGGCATATCAATCTTCGGGGTTCATTTAGTGCTAAAACTGGAGGATAGGGTAGTTCCAACCTTTCCAATAGGTATTAGTTCAAAATTGAACGAAATAGCGCGACTGGAGTTCGAACTCGGTTACTTCGTTGTCAAAGCCCAGTACATAAGCCAGTAGTCCAGGGAGACTGCCCCGTTTAAAAGCATGTTGATTTCATGCTGAGAGGTTTGCGAAGTGTACATACATATGTACTTTTCTGGGGTAACTATTTCTTAAGATTTGTTTTTTGCACACGGTTTTGTAATGTCAAATATGTCTATCTTACAGATTTATTTAACGTACAGATGGGGTCCTAACAGGTAAAACTACTCAGGATTAATTTCCGTTATATATATATATATATATATATATATATAAAATGCGATGATATGTAAATACAAATATATGAAATAAAAAGAGGGTGCATCGATTCATTATCAAATAAATTCAATTATGAATAGTAGTAATCTGATGAACATCTATATTTCCATAAATGTGAAAAGGGAATATAAAAAGAGAAATGAACCCTTAATTTTTAACTCCGGTAAGGTTATTCGAAGACAATTAAAACATTTTTTTCTTTATCTTCTCACACTCATTTCTGGATTGATACATTTAATATATCAATTTTGGGCCACGTTGCTCATTCTTGCAAGATATTTTTATAAGTAGATATATATATATATATATATACTTCCTTACCCCCGTAGGGTTGAGTTCTCCAGCGAATGAAGAAATCGTATTGCCATTAGCGTTTATTGCAAACCTCTTTATATATGAATTGAGGTCTCGGTAGCCGTTAAACGGATGTATGTAAACAATAGTAATTGTGATTCATAACCATTTAAAATTTACTTCGATACTTCTGGCTCCTCGGGGCTGAAGGGTTCGAAGCTTGGATTGGCGTTTGAGTCAACCGGGTTTCGATCCCGGCTACGGGAAGCTAATATGTCTAGCCATACTGATGAGTTCTGATAGAACGAAACAGATCTGTCTGTGGATGGCAATATATATATATATATATATATATATATATATATATTGCGAGAATGAGAAACGTGTCTCAAAATATATATTTATGAATATAAGATAACGGTGTAAGGTGGTCACTATCTTACCTAGTGGGTTTTTGGCAAGACCAAACGCAGTATAATTCAGAGAGTGCTCAATATATGTGATAGAGCTATTATACAATAATGATAATAATAGTAATAATAGTAATGTTGTGCTGTCTCCACGGATATCCCTGAATCTCGCTCCTTACCCCTCCCTATTGTCCATTGTTTCCGTAAGGTCTTCAGGGCTACATCCCGTATCGGCACAGAGCTGCTGTATGTACGTTCTAGCTGGTCGTCCTGCCTTTGCCCGTCCATGTGAAGGGATCCACATGAGTACATCACTTATGAGTTCGTCCCTACTTCTCCAGCAGTGTCCCACATGTCTGGTTCGTCTAATTTTGTTAGTTTTCGTGATGGGTGGTAGGTGGCCGTACAGCTGCTGCTTTTGGTGGCTGCTGCCTCCAGGACTTGTTCAATATTGCTCGCAGCATTCTTGTGTAGTTGCCGTCAAGCTTTTACTCCATACTTTTAGTTAGCCTCCATGTAGTGCATCCATATAGCAGTATCGACACAACCGATGTTGGGAAGAAATTGCACTTCATTTTATCGGTCAGGTCCCACTTCCCTATGATTGATAACCTATGGATAGTTGCCCATGCCTTTGTTAGTCGCGAGTTGATGTCTGTATCGGTTAATGAGACCCTGCTTCCCAGATAGGTGAAACTTGTCAAGTAGTTTCAGATAGCTATCGTCTTGTATGCATTGACATGGAGGCCTATTCCTGCAGCAGCTCGTTCTAGACTATGTAGCAGGGTTTCGGGTTGGGTGGGTGCATTTGCCAGGAGCGCTATATCATCGGTTTAGTCGGCATCAGCAATTGTTTTTGTGGGGTACCTTCTGCTTCTTTCTTTTGTTAGCTTGAAACCGTTTTCTTTGATTTCATCGATAGATGTTCTAAGCACGTAGTCTACACAGATGATAAAGAGGTATGGGGATAATCAATCTCCTTGCAGTACACCTGCTACAATGTCGAAGTAATCTGTGTCTCTCCATCCGAAGAACGGACTTTTACTTTGGTGTTTCTATAGAGCATCATTATGGCTGCAACGGTTTCTTTTGGTTGGCCGTAGGCGAGTCGAATTTGCTCCATCTTTCCTCTGTGAATGGAATCAAATGCGATAGTAAAGTAGACAAATAATATTGTTGCTTGCCAGCAAGATTTTTGCACATACACTTTCAAGAATTCGACGGATAGTTAAAATTTGTGACGTTGTGAATCTATTTTTCCGGAAGCCATTTTGGTTCATCCTAAGTATGTTCTCACTTTTGGGTTCTATGGGCATTGTATACCTTGGCCGCAATAGACGTAAGTTTTATACCTCGGTAGTTCATGCCTTATTCGAGGTCGCTCTTTTTAGGGAAGGGGAGAGTGCATCTCTTCGTCCATCTGTCAGATGGTAGCTACTTTTAATGGCAACTCCAGCGCAACAATTATCTCCTGCTACAGCCCAACCAATGTTAGTGAAGAAACTGAACTCGTCACCTTCTATGATATGTTGTCTTCTCTTGTTCGTAGCATCCCGAAACACAACGTCCTCATCATTTGCGGAGACCTGAATGCCCAAATTGGTAAAAACGGAAACCACAAATTCAGCTTACACAACTCATCCAACCGAAATGGGCAACATTTAACAGACTCCACGCAAGAAAATAGATTAACATGCCTCAATACAAACTTTCAAAAAAGGGAGGTAAAACTTTGGACCTACACCTACGCAAACAATAAACGACAGGTAGACAACGTTTTTATAAACAAGAAATGGATTAATAGCACATTGAATTGCTTGGCTTACTCCACATTCGAGAGTGTGTCCTTCGATCACCGAATTGTCAGGGCAAAAATACGACTGAGTCCACGGATGAACACGACCCGAACAACGACGACCATACACTATAACGGGGCCATACTTGATAGCAGGTATATTAAAGATAAATATGCGTTAGCACTAAGAAACAAATTCGATGAACAACAGGAAAAGTCAGAAACATACTCCGAATGAAGAATATGAGAATTTCGTCAACGCCAACTTAAAAACGGCAGCAGAATACATACCAACTAAACAAAGTCCCATGGGAGATATTAGGGGTTAGAAAAAAGCGTTCAGACGTGAAAACTGCCTCCAAATGCAATAGGAGGAACCCAACCAATACCAATGCCCGGAAACTTAAAAAGGCACAAAATAGATTGGCCAACATATACCTAAAAGAACAGACAAAGTACATACAAAATTCAGATCGATAACATTAGAGACTCGGTTGAAGATTGATAATCTAGGATAGTATGGCAAACGATAAATGAAGTGAGCAGAAGGAAGAGCAATGCAAAAGCTAAACTGAAAGCTAGCAGCCAACAAGATCGAATACACCCGTGGAAATAGCATTACGAGAATTTACTCAGAAACTCTCTGAAAGTTACTCATGAACCAATCACGAAAATTATTTGTAAGCAATTAGACATCAAACTAGGACCGTTTACTAAAGAAGGACTCGACGTGGTACTGAGAAAAATTAAAGAGAGAAAAATAGCAGGGCTCGATGAAATACCCCCAGAAGTATGGAAGACCAGACAATTCGATGTCATACTGCTCCGACACTGTAAAGCGGTATTAAATCATAAACCTATCGACATAATAATTATAATAATAATAATAAATGGAAAAATAATATATGTTAATTTATATATATATATATATATATATATATATATATATATTCATTGCATGGACGCTTATCTGCGAGCACTAGTTTCATGCCGTCTTATTACGAAAACTGTCGTTATAAGACGTCTTGAAAGCAGTTGTCGCAGATTAACACCATGCAGTTAAATATTTAAAAAAACCTTTATTATTATTATTATTATTATTATTTACTAACATATATATATATATACATGTGTGTGTGTGTGTGTGTGTGTGTGTGTTGTGTGTGTGTGTGTGTCCTGTAAAAGCAAGATCGAACACATAAGTGATATTCTTCAATGAACTCCCACATGTGGATGCACCAGTGGTGGCTGACCAGTAAAGACTTACTTACGCCAACCTTTGTACGGAGACTTGATTTAGTTTGGAGTACTCACCAGGAACAATAATGATAAGGACGGATGGTGACGAATGGTGAAAGAGAATCACGGAACTCCTCGCTGTCAGCGTGATGTGATAACGATAATGATGATATATATATATATATATATATATAGTCATCCACTGACAGATCTGTTTCTTTCTATCAGAACTCATCAGTGAGGCTAGACAGTATCTACTCATAGCTAGGATCGAAACCCGGTTTGACTCAAACGCCAAGTCGAAGCCTCTAACCATTCAGCCACGAGCAGCTATTAGCTGCGAAGTGAATTTTAAATGGTTGTGAATCACAATTACTATTGTTTACATACATCCGTTCAACAGCTGTCGAGACCTCAATTCAAATACGAAGAGGTTTGCAATGAACGCTAATGGCAACACGATTAATTCTTCGCCAGAGAACTCAACCCTCGGGTGTAGGGGAGTATATATCTCTATAGTCATCCACAGACAGATCTGTTTCGTTCTATCAGAATTCATCAGTGTGGCTATATATATATATATATATATATATAAAGGGAATTCATTACCAAACCGTTTTATTCCCATTGAGAAATCCAATATTCATACATACAGTATTCTCAATGTCGCTAAAAGGGTTAGTTTTATAACGTCCGTCATAAACTGAAGTCTTTGGCGCTTGAACGGCTGGAGATCAGTTACCAATGCAATTTTTTTTAGTTCTCTCGTTCTGGGGCACCTACAGGCGAAGAGCAGTTATGGTTTTCAGAAGCTTGTGTTCCATATATTCAAGGCAGTAACCAAGAATTATCCAAGGCCATGACAGCTGATTCGTTCACCGTCCATTATAGCATGTTTAAAGAACCCAGGCAGTCGAGGTAGCCGTCTACTTTTAGACACAGAATGGGCTAGACAACTGACAAAGTCTTCGTCTGCTGTCAATTGTCAGGAGTTGGGGACTGCTTTGCTTAGATTGAGGATGTAAGTGTTACACAGACTGGACACTGGTTAGATCGACAGGAATTCGTGTCGATAAAGACGGCCATGCATTTTAATTATCGGTTTTGTTTGGCTTCAGTTAGTTTTTTTTTTTTTAAAGCAGATCCTTTTCTTATACAATTTTAATCAAAACCAAAAGCTGACTAGTCTGCACTTAATTATTATAGGGAGACAAATAATTGTTTTTTCATCATTAAGTGTGTAGTCGTTATCGTCGTAGGTAATGGACACGGCGACACGAGTTCAAATCCTGGACGAGACTGATTGCATTTCACATAGCACTAATACCCTTGGGGAAGGTATGAATCCAATTATTCTCCCTCCAGCTATGGGTAAATAGTAGGACAGACTAGGTTCTTCAGCCTTGGTGAGGCAACTAGTCTAGGAGAAGGAAAACTCTGAATTCAAACCTGTTAAACTCCGCTTAAAAACTGACCTTGTGTCATATCCTGCCCGAGCGGAGGGGTTGGTAAATAGTATCATTAAGGGATTTCGGACTATTGTCTTCATCTTTATTGTTATTTCCACGTTTCGGCCGATATGTCTTTCGGCCTTCTTCGGGTGTTTGTCGAACTCGGGAACCTTCAGGGAACTTCGTACTACGTCCTTAATTGAAATCACGGGGTCGCCTGTTCTGATTCCATTAGCCATAACCGGGTACAAGAGTAAAGTTTACCTGTATTGTTATTCGCCTGTAGTGAGGATTGAACCTGAAACCTCCAGATGATTGTCTCCTTTAGAAGCTTAGGGAACCAATGCCTATAACCGTTACGCCATATGTCCTGTTTGATAATTCAGAGTAACAATACAGGAATACTTAACACTTGTACCCGGTTATGGCTAACGAAATCGGAACAGGTGACCCCCGTGGATTCAATAAAGGACGTAGTTCGAAGTTCCGTGAAGGTTCCCGAGTTCGACAAACACATGAAGAACGTTGGTGGACATATAGACCGAAACGTTGTGGTAATAACAATAAAGATGAAGACAATAGTCAAAAAACCCTTAATGATAAAAATCAATAAGCTTCGTCTCAGAAATGTAGACAACAGATAATTGGTTTTCTTTAGATTTGGAGCAAGGGTTCCCACGTCACGTGTTCGATGTTTACATGTACATTTAGGTCCTCATTAATTTGTCTTTTTGCCACAGTTCTTTGAACCCATAAACCTTCTGGTTGCAGACTGCGCTAGAGAAGAGTTACGGACCTGATTTTGACCTTTTTCTCTCACGACAAAGACGTTATAACCAGTTTCGCATTTCTCTGTAGATCTCGTATTTGAAAAATATGTTCAATTCATATTTGGGGATGGGATGAGATGGGGACATGTTCCTTATTGTTGCAACATTTGTTATATGTTAAATTATATGCATTCATGTCTTGAAGTCCATATGAGTTTATATCGTATTTCCTTTCCATGTATTCACTGTTAATGTATCAACAAATTTGAAAATATTAAAACCTGGGGAATAGAAAACTATCAAATAATTTTCTTATTCTGTGACTTTGGTTTAATGAGTAGAGTGTTCGCCAGTGGTCTGGGAGTCCAGGATTCAATCCCAGGTCGAGTCATACATTAGATTCCAAAATGGTACTTGATGCCGCCTTGCTTAATTCTCAGCATTATTAGAAAACGATCAAGAGTAAAATGGAGCAATCCAGGGAATGAAGTAATGCCTTCCCTTACACATTTGTATAGTAGCTATTAAAAAGGGAGCCTTAGAGTCACCCTCGACTAAGGTTGCTAAATTTACTTAAATAACCTTCTAGCACAAAATAGCGGGTATATTATAGTTGACATATACAATAAACATAACGTGGATTAAATCCTTTTACAGACAAAACCACGCTAGCTGCGTATGATATTGCCTCAACACTAACGAACAAGATACGTTTGTTTAATTGCACATCAACATTCATGGGTTATTAAATAGCCTAGACATCTTAGCATTAGAACAGTAGTGGCAGTATTTGATCTATAGCTAAGGGTAAAATATTTACATAATGTTGTAATTCGGGTAGCCATCTTGTTTTTCATCCAGCCGTGGAATTCTTAATATAAAAGTTAGGTCTTGTCAATACGAAGCTGTAATACGTTATGATAATGTGAATGGCATGCCTCTACTCAAATATGCTCAAGTCATCGCCGATTGGTCTATCTACTGCAGCTATTAACGGATAAGTCTATAAATATCTGTCACCAATTCATAGACGGCTTGTACTCAGTTAAATGACCTTTCTTCAAACAATACAACACATACCTTTCCCAAGGATATTCGTCCGAAAGGGAACGTAATAGCATGACTGGAGTTCGAACTCGCTACCTACGATGTCGCAGCCCAGCACGTAAGCCTCTATGTCACGGGGACTTCCGCTTGAGCAAGGAATGCTTTTTTTGAAGGACTGAATGTTATTCTATTATACTTCTAAAATCCTTCTCAACTAATCCTTTTGCCATAACTTTCACTCGTAGACTTATTCAAAACTCGACACTAAATGACCCATGATCGTGTCAATGTATCTTTTATAACTTTCTTGTATTTTTGTCCACCCACATTTTTGCGAAAGTTCCGAAGAACCAATAAACAGAAAAGGACACTTTTCAGCTGGAAGCGACTCAGAAGATGTCAGGAAAATATGACACTATTTTCTGGTAAATAGTATCCAGCTAATTCGAGTGTCTAGAAATGGAGTGAACGCTAAATACTTTTTGTATATTGCCGAAAGGAGAAGATGATTTTAGAGAGGACAGAGCAAAAAATAAACTAAAACAGATGGGAAAGTGGAAAAAATAAGGGAGAAAAAAGAGCAAAAAATATTTAGAATATAGAAGAATTCTTAGAAAATACAAGAATCAATATTAACATTTGGGTAGAGTTTATTTGTCCGTCCTATAAAAACGAGCTGCACTGGCTGTAGAACTACATGATTTACTGTGAATGAGAACAATATGTAACACAAATTTTGTCCACTATTTCGTCAGTGCTTAGAATTCGCTGACTCCCCCCACAAAAAAGGTCCTTGGTAGGACACTAAACTGCATGTGATTGTTGGGTGAGAGGTCAGCGAAATGTGGAGTACATCTTCATTGGCATTACTCCCAGATCCACTCTGATCCGTAGAGGTAGTATCTGTTTCACATTTATGGGTTAAATAGGTTTTGTTCAAGAATTATTTGCATTCGTGGGACAAGTACAAAAAAACTCAGCACAATAATATAGAGCGTGAAATAAAAGCGATTCCCTAAATTCTAGGGAAAAATATTCCCAGGGGTGGGGTTGACATGACTTTAAAATTAATCAATTAAACAACCAATTATTTAGTTCCCATATGGTATATGTTATTCCTTAATTGTTAATATTCTAAAAGTATAGAAAATTGCCATTATTCCTTTCAAATATTGCTTTTATGTCCTGGATAATACAATGTAATACAAATGTTGTTATTGCATAGCTTGTATCTTTTCATAATCGATAATATTGTAAAAGTATAGAAAATGGCCATTACTTCCTTCAAACATTGCTTTTATGTCCTGGATAACACTGTGTAATACAAATATTGTAATTGGATAGTTTTTGGTGCTTCTTCATTTATTATTATATAAAAGTATAGAAAATGACGAATATTGCCGTAGAATATTATTTTTGTTTCCTGATAATATGATGTAACAGACATTTTGTTCAAGGATAGAATACGTTATTTCTTAAAAGTTTATAAAATAAAAGTACAAAAGATGACTGTTTTCTTTTACTTCAAAATTTGTTTTTCTGCTCTGGGTAGCAATATATAACCATTTTTCTTCCTGGATAATATGTATTATCTTTTAATTACTTATGTTTGAAAACTATAGAAAATTACTATTATTCCCTTCAAACGTTAATTTTGAGCCCTCGGTAATACTATGTAAGATAAAATTTGTTCCTGGATAATATGAATTGAAAGAAAAAGACAATTGTTTTATTAAAATCTTGGTTTTGTGTTCCGAATGATTTTTTTTAAAATTACCCTATTCTCTACAAAATTGTATGAATTTTTAAATGACTCTTTACATGGAGTCTTAAAACAACGTATAAATCAAAATTTAGATGCATTTATTCAAGTTGGATGTAAAAATGAACAAACATAATTCGAAATGAGTAGTTTTTTTTTTTTTCATGATTTGCGATTGTAATGTAAATTATTCTCACATATCATCCCTCAAATATAGTCACTTCTCATATTTCGGGAAGACGCTCTTTGCTCACAAAATCAAAGCTTGGGGATAAAATAGGTCTTTTCTATTTATTTTATCATAAGCAAGTGAGAAATAGCACTTTCTGCTCAAGAACATAAATGTTAGATTCTACCTAGAGACAGGTCTTATCGCTAATTTTTTTGTTGTGTGTAACTGGGACCCTCTTCGAAAAGGGAATCGTAACAACAGAAAAAAACAATGGAGGCCATTGAAAGTTGTAATTAATTTAAACTTTAAAGGAAAAAGAAAAAAAATTACGTCCAAGTAAAATAAACATTCCAATTTAATTAAACATCAATGATTATATTTTAGTTCTTTATGGTAAAGATGAAAAATTATTACAGAGAATTTTCGGGCTATTTAATAGAATTTTCTTAGTCTTGTACACAGTGCACAAAGTGCTTACAGTATCTGACATTATTAAGTTGTCACCCATCTCAGAACAAAACAGATTCATCACTGCTTAACATCAGACATTATAGTTATTCGCTTGGCTTTGCTTACTCTAATACACGTGTGACGTTACTCATATTTACCAACCCCTTCGCTCTGGCAGGATATGACACAAGGTCAATTTTTAAGCGGAGTTTAACAGGTTTGAGTTCAGAGTTTTCCTTCTCCTAGACTAGTTGCCTCACCAAGGCTCTAGAACCTAGTCTGCCCTACTATTTACCCATAGCTTGAGGGAGAATAATTGGATTCATACCTTTCCCAAGGGTATTAGTGCTATGTGAAATGCAATTAGCCTGGTCCAGGATTTGAACTCGTGCCGACGTGTCCATTTCCTACGACGATAACCACTACACCATGGGCATCTCCAATTTGTTACGCTACTGCTATTGAGATGGAAAAATACAGTAGTTGCAAGAAATATGAAAATTGTATTCATTCTCGTTTATAGTTATCTTTTTTCGAATGCAGCGGATAAAAATTCCGAGTTCGAAAACCGGGTTAAGTATTACTCTCCCATGCCGGCCAGTAACTACATTCTTCTCCGTCTGTAATACGACTAGCTATTAGAACCATCGCCGAGCTAGTAGAATTATTTAAAATCTTCTATACAATTCCAAAACATTCGTGAAACAGGAAGTGCATAGTAATTTCCTGTTCCTTTGATCGCTTTTCAGCAAGTAGCCTTATGCTTACTTAGGGTCAAGGGGTCATTTTTATTAACTGTTAAAACCAGCGTCCACATCGCTTGGGCAGGATACATTACATTGATCCAATTTCTTCACTGAAGAGGGTCAAATAACAAAGGGATTCCATTTTGATGGTTCTAGAAGTCAATCAAGCCCACAAAAAATATCCAATATATATATATATATATATATATATATATATATATATCCCAAGTCGAGCATAACAAAGACACAAAAATAGTACTTGAAGCGTCCTTGCTTAACACTAAGCATTATAAGGTACATATCCAGGGTAAAGTGAAGCAATTAAAGGAAAGGAGTAAACTACGATCGCTGACTTTACTTATAATGTTTGTTTTCTGTGAACAAAAATCCATCCAACACTCAGACCTCAAGCTTTTGCAGTACTTACATGGTCACACATCTCTTAGAACCTAATATGTCCTGCTTTTTACCCGTAACTGGAAGGAGAAGAGATGATTTAACAGCATTAGCCCAAAGAGAAACTCCTACAACTTCGCCGATTCCATTTCCTACGACACAAACCATTACTCTAAGTAAAACTCCAATATATAGCAATATAATTCCTATATTCACAACTCACAAAGAAATAAGTTTCAGCTATTAGCTATTTTTTTACTGAAAATTTTAGTCTTTCAACTACATTTTCACTTATTTCTTCCCGTCTATTTCTCCTCCACGTTGTCGAATTCGATCGACGTCCAATTTCTAATCCTAGAACATGGCTGCAATTGTAACATAAAATAAAAATATTCACAAAATATTTATGAAGTTTGAAATGTAAACTATAATAGCGACAAAGATTAAATACTGGGAAAGGGGAATTAGATAAATGAATGGTATAACTGATTAGTTTTAGTCTGAAGAATCCTTGGACGACGCTGAAGAGGCAAGAAAGCTATCTTTGAAAAGAAAAGAGAGAAAGGCAGTGTAAAGGCCTGATAAATGGAGAGTAAGGTGATAAGGATCCAGATTCGGTAAGGAGAGCTGTTTGTGAGAATACAGCACACGCGACTCTACACCCGTCAGGAATGTGTGTACGATGCAGAAAATTGTTTGGCATGTTTGGTTACTATTCGTAGAAGAAAATCTCCAAACAAGAACAAACCAACAACGGACCGGCTAAGTCGCCAACCCGCAATCCTATGTTTACCCTTGCGGTCAGTAATGTCCAAATAGGTTATTGAATAAATCCATTTCTGTCTAGTTGTGCAAGATTAGTTATAAACAAGTGGCCATGAATAAATGCGGCCGTCCAAAGAATGGAATGCATCTAAAGAGGTACCACATAGATAGTTGCTAAGTTTTAGATTGAGAAAAAAAGATACAAGGCCATTATTGGGGTAAACAAAAAGAAGATGCTAGGAAGATAGCGATTTGCCAATAGTATGTTTCAGAGAGAGAAATGCATCTCTGCCTTTAAAAATCATTGCTCGAAAGAGACACAAGAATCGAGGTAGGGGGGGTCCTCGTGGTGTAATGGTTAGAGCAGTGGACAGCTGAATCGTCATAATCAAGTTCGAATTCCAGTAACGCTATTACGTTCAATTTCGGACAAATAGACTTTGAAAAGGTACGAACCCCTTATCCTGGCAGCTATGGGTTAAATTGTACTACTGCTGTTCTTCTAGATGGGCGGCTTTGGAATTAGATAAACTACGAAGGTTAATATGAGACCAAAGAAACCAAACCACAAGAATCGAACCCCCATCTTTATTTCCCTATACTTAGTCTTTTATACATACATACTCACATACACACACGTATGTATGAGAATGTATGTGTATGTATAAGCAGTCTCTGTCAATCTGTGGCTCTCTCTCGATATATATATATATATAGATAGATAGATAGAGAGAGAGAGAGGGGGAGAGGGGGTAAAAGTGTGTATATAGAGTCTCTCGGTATTTAATTATCTGTCTTTTCCATTACGTTCATATCTATCTATCTTGTCTAACTTCTTATTTGTGTATGTCTGTCCTTTAGTCTATCTATCTATCTATCTGCCAGTCCGTCAGTCTGTCTCCTTTAGTCCGTTTATATCTAACTCCCTCTCTGCCTGTGTTCTTTTCTGTCTATTTCAATCTGCTCATATATATATCTATCTAATAGATCTACCAATCTACCCATCTGTCCGTTCTATATCAATCTCTGCTTTTCTGTCTGATAAAGCTTAAGCTGAACTCAGTGAAAAGGCAGGTATCATTTTTTAGCAGAAGTGTATATACAATTAATTCAAATAATTCAAACACATCACTCAAGTTTAAAAACCTATTTACATTGAATAATAATTATATTTTATCACAAAGTTATATCGATTCAAGTATTCTTATCTAACATCAATAATATGTAAGTAGTTTTTATGCTTTCATATATCAAATAATAATCAGAAGTAAGCAACTGTGACTTCAAGTAACTATTAATGAAACAAATAATCTGCATACTGGTGAATATTTTCAAGAATAACAATCTATCGCTGATAATTCAGTTCGATAATCATTATTTGTTTGCACGCAGTTATTTGTTTCATGTATTCTTTTCAAATATTAATAATTTTCAAACGGACATCTCTCACTCACGGTAGACTAACAGGTATTAGCTCTCCGAGTCTGTTCGAACTTTGTCTAGTTGACTGGAACTGTATAATACACCGACTGCAGTACCCCACAACGAGTGACCTGGATAGGACACGAAACAATTTAATGGTGTGGTTCCAGCAATGCTAGAGATTTGGGGAATGCGGAGCAGCCGTTCATTGCCATCGCTCACAGGTCCACTCTGCCTGGAGTGGTAGCACCTGATAGGCTCATATCTATTAGTCAAATTGAACTAAAATGCGTACTTATACTCAACTGAATTGCTTGAACTAGAACTGTTTGAATATTCAAACAAGGTACTTATGCTAAATTGAGTTTTTAGAAATAGGACTATTTTGAAATTTAACTATGTGTGGACAAAAACTATACTTATACTAATCTGATTTATTTCAAATAGAACTGTTTGACTAAACTGAATAACTTGAAATAGAAACGTTTTTGACAATTAAACTGAGTAATCATGCTAAACTTAATATTTTGAAACAAAACTAACCATTTGTTTAAAAATGTATTTGGCATTAAATAGCTTATAAAGATTGTTGGGGGTGTCCTAGTGGTGTAATGGTTAAAGTGATAGACTGTGGAATCGTAGGACGCGGGTTCGTACTCCAATCACGCTATAACGTTCACTTTCGGGCAAATACCCTTGGGAAAGGTGTGAATCCCCTTATCCCCCCAGCTATGAGTTAAATCGTATAACTACCGTTCTTCTAGTAGAATGGCTTTGGCATTAGGTAACCTACAAAGGTTAATATGCCATTAAATAAAGAAACCAAACCAAACCAAACCAAACCAAACAAAGGTTTGTTATGCCATAAAACCCAATCAACCAGAGTGGACCGGTGTTTAATAGCAATTAAGAGTACTCCCTTTTCCGAAGGGCTCAAAAACTGGCTCTATGCCGCTGGATTAGTGTTAGAGGCCGGACACTCCTTTTGTGGGGGGGATGTTTTAGCCGGCTTCGGGTGATAGAGTTGGCTTATTCTTAGCGTCGATGAATAGGCTACTATTATTTGGAATTAATCATCAATTCATCTTAACGTTCTTCAGGTTTACGTAAAAAATATAACATTGGTGTAATTATTCCTGCCTGTGTAATGACGAGGTACTCCACATTACTTCGAGCTCCAAGACTGAAGCCTTACAATCAGATGGTTTATTGTCAAATCCAGAACACACGTCCAGGGGAGGTCTTACTTCTCTGAAGACATGCAGTCAGCGTATTCTACAGCCCCAGTCGTCTTGGCTGTTAATTTATTGAATTGACCTGGACATGTCACTAAACTGCTTTTAATCGTGAAGCTGCATTTGTGTAGAGCTAGGTAAGTTTGAGGTCCACCATCATCGCCATTAATCCAAGGTCATCTCTTATTGGGAACCTGTTTGGGTTCTATTTGTGGACCGAAAAGATCTAAATTGAAATCATTTCCATTTTATAGAACTACTTGATATTATATAATTGTAAAATATTTCTGTCAAGAATTGGGGGTTTCGTCGTGTTGTAATGGTTAACGCGATGGACTTCGAAATCCTAGTATGCGAGTTCGTACTCCAGTCGCACTATTTTGTTCACTTTCGGACCAATACCCTTAAGAAAGGTATGAACCCCCTTATCCTCCAAGCTATGGGTTAAATAGTACCAAACCTCTGCCAAGAATAATTACTTGAAACTGTAATTGTATACTAAAAGCATTATTAGTTTTTTAATGTCAGGGTTTTATGTCATATTAACCATTGTAGGTTATTTTATGCCAAACACTTTATATATAAATATTAGATATATGATTTCTCAATACAATTTTGTAGATAACAATTTTAAACAAACCTGAGTTCATTTTTTGATCGCAGTTAAATGGTTTCACTTATTTCTATCGAATACGAATAATTCTATTAACGATTAATTATTTTTTTGCACACAGTAAAATGCTATTAAGTATTGCTATGAATCACTAACAATTCAATTAAACCTCAGTCATTTGTTTACACACAGTTAAATGATCAATGATTTCTATTTCAAACAATTCAGTTTAGCATGTCAACGAAGTTAAATCGTTCCAAGTGTTGGAATGTATCACTGATAATTCAATTAAAAATCAGTTATTTGTTTATTCAAAGTTAAACGATCAAACATATCTATTTCTAACAATCCAATCTAGCATGTCAAAGTTAAATAGTTCCAAGTATTGCATTTCAATTAAACATCGGTCATTTGTTTACCCAGAGTTGACTGATCAAACATTTCCAGCAATTTAGTTAAGCATAAGTACATAGTTTAAATGACAAACGGTTCTTTTTCCCCCGTAGAATGGATCCTATCAGATGTTTCCACTCCGAGCCAGGGTGAACCTGGGAACAATAGCAGTGAAGAGATATTCCGCTTTCTCCTGGGCAGGATGTTACACAAGGACAATTTTTTAAGCGAAGTTTAGCAGGTTTGGATTCAGAGTTTGTTTTTTCTCCTAGACTGCCAGGCGATCATAGGCTGAAGAAAATAGTCTTCCCTGCTCATTACCCATAGTTGGAGGGAGAATAAAAGTATTTAGACGTTTCCAAAGTGTACTGAACTCCAGGGTTTGAACTCGTGTCTCTGTGTCTATTTCCTACAACGATAACATTACACTGCAGGCACCTCACAAATTGAATCATTAAAGAAAAAATTGGGTGTTTAAAAAATGTTACATCACTTGAAATGTACAGGATGTTCCAGGAAAATTCTTATCTTTTCTTTATTTAATAAACTGATAATTTCTTATTCAGTAGATCTCAAATCTTAATAAAATGAGTAGAAATAACTCATTACTTGATCATAAAAGTATAATAGTTAAATCCTTTTTCTTTTCCGCTATTTGGTATTTCTGTTTTAATATAGAAAAAAACGCATAAGATATTAAAAATAGAATTGAAACATTTTCCTATTTACGTCGTTAAATTTGCGATTTTATACGAGAATTGGTAACGATATAAGGAATGTTTGTTATTTTGTTTGGGTTTTATAGAATATCAACCTTTGTAGGTTATGTAATGCCAAACCCTTTTTTATTAATATAAAGAGTTCTGTTTCAGACAATTTAATTTAACCTAAGATGACAGTTTAATTGTCCAAATCATTTCTGCTCCCAAGTCTACTCAGGCCCGGAGTGGTAGCAACTCATAGGGCCCTATCTATGGGTTAAATAGAACTAACAGCATACTTATGCTAAAATGAATTGTTTGAGTAAAAGGAATAGCTTGAAATAGAAATGTTTTTGACAATTAAACCATACTTACATTTACACTGCGTGCTTGTGCTTAACTGAATTATTTGAAATAGAACTGTTTTTCGACATTAAAACTGTATTTACACTTAACTGAATTTTTACATATAACTACTTGAATAGTTTCAAATGGAAATGTTTTTGACAATTAAACGGTGTACTTATGCTAAGCTGAATTGTTTTAAATAGAACAGATTATTTACATAAAAATGGATTTGGCGTTAAATAACCAACAAAGGTTGATATGCCATAAAACCCAACAAACCAAACCTAGCCAAAATCATTTCTATTTCAAGCTATTCAGTTTAGTCAAACAATTCTGTTTCAAACAATTCAGTTTAGTATAAGGATATTTTTTCTTTACACACAGTTAAATATCCAAACTGTTCCATTTCAAACAATTTAGGTAAGCGTAAGTACAGTTTCAACGTCAAAAACAGTTCTATTTCAAACAAGTGAGTTTAGCATAAGTACGTAGTTTAGATCTCAAAAGTATTCCATTTCAAGCAATTCAGTTTAGCATAAGAACGCTGTTCTACTTGATCCATACACACCCTATCAGGTTCTACCACTCTGGGCAAGAGTGGACCTGGAAGTGATGACAATGAATGGGTATTCCGCATTCCCCAAACCTCCATCATTACTGGAACCTCACCATCAGATTGTTTAGTGTCATATCTAGGACACTCGTTAGTGGGGTCTTCCTCCTCACAAAGAAGAAGTCTGAATATTCTAACGTCCAGACAATTTGGCCAGTATACGAAATGATGTCAAATTTTCTGAAACACGCACGATATCTTAAATGATATCAATTTTTTTGAAACGTTCTTTGTAACTCCGAATATACTACGAATACCAGTGTTACTAGTCCACTCACCACCTCATATTTTAGTCAACAAACCACTAAGTGTGTTTATGTGTTTGTAGGCGTCAATAAGCACTTTTCATTTAGCAAATGTTTGTGTTGACTAATTCGCTCTAATGAGACGATAATAGCAGAAGCTTTTAGAAACATGTCTGATTTTGTATTAGGCCTAGATACCAAACTACTTATTTTATATTAAGAGTAGTTTTATAAAGTTTCTTTCTTCTTTTTCTTACATTTTTATCGCTTTCTTTCAGTTACTTTCGTAACTTCTTCTGTTTAATTAACGTAATTCATTATCATGCTGGGGCATTTCATTTCTAAAAGTATATACACGATGGACTAGAGACTGAATATGTATTTAGTTTGGTTTGGTTTGGTCTGGTGCATTTTATGACATGTCAACACTTTTTGGTTATTTAATGCTAAATTCTGTTTATATATATATATATATATATATATAGGCAGCATTTCTTCGTTAATGCAAATTTCATTAAACATAATAGACATTTTATGTCTACATATTTTCTTTTCGAACGGACCCAAAAGAAAATATGTAGACATAAAATGCCTATTATGTTTAGTGAAATTTGCATATATATATATATATATTATTCTTTATATCTAATCTATAATTCTGTTAGTGAGAAAAAAACCTAGATTGTACAATTTGCAAATTTTACCAACTGATATTTGTGAAAAAATTCATTAAGAAAAAGAAAGGAGAAACGCACGAGCTACTTTATCCTGAGGAACCGTTCGGTGAAATTTTGTCGACTCGCTCTCGGGCATGGAATTATTTTCATTATATATATATATATATATATATATATATATATATAATTTGGAAGTGAATATTTTGTAGGTAATGTTATTTTTAAAGGCAGCGTAGCTCATTTGTTTGCTGTGTTAGGTTATGTTTTATTTTAATTTTTAATACCAAACCACACACACACACACACACAGACACATATATATGATTCGTTTAAATAGTTTGTAGATAACACACACACACACACACACACATATATATATATATATATATATATATATATATATATATATATATATAGGATTCGTTTAAATAGTTTTTAGGTAAAAATATTTTTAAACCTACCAGTGCTTCTTTGTTTACATACAGTTAAATGCCTTCAAGTATTACGAACACAAATGATCCTATTTAGTGTTAATCCTACGTTTGCACGCAGTTGAATGGTTTCCGGTATTGTTATCCCATACTGATAAGTCTATTAGATATTAATCATTCGTTTACACTCAGTTCAATGCTTTCTTTTATTCCTATTCAATACAATCAATTATATTTAATATCTATCCATACTAGTTATAGTAATTCACATCAATCAACTGTTTGTAACCAGTTCAATGTTTTCAAACATTGCTATTAACTAAGAATAATTCCCTTTTATATAAATATGTGGTTGCGCAATATTAAATGGTTTTCAGTATAGTAAATTATTTAACAGTTCTAATTTACACAGATTCTCTCACTTCGAATCTCTGTGAACCAGGAAGTATGGCAATCAAAAGGTACTCTACATTCCCCTAAACTGAAGTTTGGCCATCAGATAGTTTAGTGTCGTATACAGCACTCTCGTTGGTGAAGAGGGGCTTGACTGCTGTGGTAATTTACTAAGCTTTTTGCTTAGATGTGGGACAAGCCCATATGAAAGGGGCACCCAATGAGACTCGAACTCACTCGTGTAGGTTTGCTAGACAAGCTTGCTAACCATTACACCACCCGACGCGCCTGGGGCTTGACTGCTGTGATGCAGTTCTTGTATTCTACTGCCCAGATATGTACAAAGAATGAAACATTAATTTCCTTCAAATATGATTTATTGCTATCCAGCACGCTTATTCCGACGAGTTTTCGATTTATTGAAGCACTATTAAAAACTCTACCTCAATACGATTATCGTCTTATATATATATATATATATATATATATATATATATATATATTTTATGACCACGAAATTCTCCAATTTTACATTTGAAATGAATCTCCTCTCTTTCACTTAAAATACCAGCACCTGTAAAATAGCAAAGCAAATCTTAAACAATTATTTTCTAAGCTTAGCTTTGTTATGGCACAAAACCGGAAGTATGGGACATCGAATGTCGACCGATTTAACCAACGATAGTTTGCTAATCAATCTTGTTACCTATTATTCGATGTTAGTTGCCGAGAATTGTAATACATGTTAGTGTGATCTTTTCCGTTTTGTTGTTCGTCTGTCCGTGAGTTCAGAGTGTAGTATTAGTATCTATACACTTAGCTTAGGATAAAAATGTAATTTATCAGTACTTTCACTTTGGATCAAATTGTAGTATCTTTGAGATGAGTTTTCAGTTTTCGAAGAAAAAGATCAAGGTATTTCTAGAGTAATCTGTGAGCCCTGGGATCTTGCGCGTGGCTTAGAGAGCAAAGGAATTTTGCAAAGTTGAGAACACGGTGGCTTCAAATTAGAGTTTGTATCCTGCTGTATGATGGTTCAAACTACTGCATCGGCAGAATACACTGAACACTCACACTCTCAAGCGCACACAAACATACACACATATGCTCGCACGCACGTATACTGTCCCATACAGGAGGTGCCTGTGGTGTAATGGTTATCGTCGTAGGAAATGGACACGGCGACACGAGTTCAAATCCTGGGCGAGACTGATTGCATTTCACATAGCACTAATAACCTTGGGAAATGTATGAATCCAATAATTCTCCCTCCACCTATGGGTAAATAGTAGGGCAGGCTAGGTTCTTCAGCCTTGGTGAGGCAACTAGTCTAGGAGAAGGAAAACTGTTAAACTCCGCTTAAAAATTGACCTTGTGTCATATCCTTCCCGAGCGGAGTCGTTGATAAATATGCGTATACTGACCCATACACATAGATACAAACACATACAAACATACACACACTTACAAACACTCATACACATACACACACATGGACGCACAGATACATACACACACATGCACACTCAGTCCAGTCGCGTGAGCTGGTTGTCATTATTATTATTATTATTTGATAGCAATGCTTGGAAACATTTAACTGTGTGGAAATAGAAGGTTAAATGTATGCAATACTTGAAACCATTTGATTGTGAGCCAAATAATAAGCCCTAGTTTGTTTGAAAATCGTTACCCACAAAATATTGGTTTACATATCATATATATTTGATATACATGTATAAACGATATGTGTCTTGAAATAACCAGGATGGGTTGATATGCTGTAAAACACAACCAACCACCACACCCATACACATATGCATATACCTATTTGACGGTGCTGGAATATAACTCAAGGTCTCTTGAAAGGGAAATACTCTTGAGGAAATAGGACCCCTGTAAAGTGGGTACATGAATTGCTAAGTGGTTATTGCCATTTTCTTTAAGGAGCGCCCCAAGCAATAAACCCTTTGCTTTCCTTGACCCAGGAAGATACTCAACAATAACTAAGTCACTAGCCAGCGGTTTTAAATATTAATGTGTTCTGTCAGCATTCACATATAGAGGCGCTTCAGGCGCCGGGCAACTAATGTATCCCTCAGGACATTAACGTGAGTCTAGAAGTGCTGGTTGAGAGGAAATCCCCTGGGACTAAGCTTATCATTTTTATTTCCCTCCTGACATAAAGTACTCAAAGCAAAGGGTGAGGGAATAAAAATATGGCCTGTAGTGGTTTTAACTGTGTGTAGTTACGTTTTACGGCATATCAACCCTTGTGGATTTTCTAATGTCAAATCCTTATCAATAATACCGGAGACCGAGATTGACACCCTGGTCGAGTCATACCAAAAACTCAAAAAATGGTACTTGATACCTCCTTGCTTACCACTCAGCATTATAAAGTATGCAACGAGGGTAAAGTGGAGATATCAGAGCATCAGATTAGAGCCCGCCTCCTTGGTAAAGAAGCTACTGAAAAGAGAGCTTATGGGTCACCCTCGACTGCGGTCGTGAACTTAGATATATACTTTGTAAGTGAATAGTTTGTTGGTAACATTATTCTCAGATAATCTAGAATTCATTAGTTTACACCAATTAAATGATTTCAAGTACTGTCATTCAACATTAATAATTCTATTTATTATAAGTCATTTCCTTACACACAGTCAAGTGGTTTCATGTATTACTATCTACTCATAGCACTATTTGTACACAGTTAAATGCATTTTACTATTGCTATTTATGGTTTGCACTAGGTTAAATGGCTTAAATATAGTCTTTTAGCTTTAATAATTCGATTTGATATTAATTATTATAACTTCTATTTGGCGCATATGTTATATTTTGACCTTTGACCCGGCCCAAAAATACTATTCCAAGGTGATACACCGGAAGGAAGTGACACATTCCAATGGCCAGTAATCGAAAGAGATCACGGATTAAGGCTTATGATATGGGACAAGGTGAAGGTCCCATTGTGCCACTACAGTGATGCACCGGAAGAGAGTAACCTCTGAACTGCATGACAGTTATTTCCGCTTAATGACGATTAAACATTCGATTTCAAAGATCCAGTGGGCGATCGTGTGGGCGTTGAATTATTATATAATTCAGTTGAGTTTGGGTCCCAAAACAGTTGCCAGCAGAATTCCAGAGAGTTAGAGACGAGATGTGGTAAGGGAAGCCACACCAGGCCGATGGGGCTTGAAGCCCTGGTGAGCTGGGGTCCAGAGAAGATGCTGATAAGATGTAGTAATGAAAGCCAGCATCCAGCAGTGGACCCCAAGACCGCTGGTTGAGCATCTAAGAGAACAAGAAATACACAACGTGACGGTCATAGGTATTGGAGGTCAAAATATGAAGTTAATGTTCGGTCTCCAGCACCCTCCCACATGCAACCTTGAGTAACCCTTTTCAAACCTTACAAATAAAGTGAGAGGTGAATATTTTTCTAAAGAAGTCTTCCTGCGTTTTCCTTCATGCGTCTGTCTTTGGTATTGTGTCGTTGTGATGCTGAATAATGATGTAGATGACTATCTAACACATAGATGGAACCCTAACAGGTAGTACATCTAGGGTCAAAGACAGTCTTTTGATATATTATAAGCACCCTTCATGCATAAAGAAGATTTGAAGTTATATCCGACAATCGGATCCGACTTAGGACGTAAGAAAGTCAGGAAAACAATGAAAATGAAGATATTAGTTCAAATGGATGAGTATTATTGGAAGTTAATCTTATTGTCACTTAACAAAAATATTTTTTCTATGTTGAATTAAATGATGATTCATGGCGCTAAGAAATATTAATCTTTTTTGAAAGTGGCAATATCATTAATTTATTAGTAAAGCAATAAATACGTTTTAAAAACGTCTTTGATACATTTTGAAGACAACTCCTGTATATATATATATATATATATATATATATATATATATATATATATATATATATTTATGAGTGTGTGTGTGTGTGTGTGAGTTGATACATTCTAAAAGTGACTATCACATTGATTTAGTGGTTATTCAAGAATTTTGTTTTAAAAACGACTTCAAACGTTTTAAAGACACCTCTGATATATATATATATATATATATATATATATATATATATATATATATGTATGTGTGTGTGTGTGTGTGCTTCACGCGGGTTTCTGTATGTGTGTATATGTGTATGAGCATGTATATCTGCAAGTGTATCTCCGTGTGTATGTATGTATGTATGTATGTGTGTGTGTGTGAGTATTAATCTTTCTTGAAAGCGACAAACGCAATAATTTAGTGATAAATCAATACTTTTGTTTTTAAAATCTTCTTTTGTTCGTTTCAGAGTCCCCTCACACACACATATATATATATATATATATATATATATATATATATATATATATATATATATATATATATATATATATATATATATCCAGTAAGCGTACGAAGACATTGGGTGTGGATTATTAGCGTATAGAATATATGAGGAATATCCTATAGATCTTTGTGAGTGGTCGATGTAAGGCTATTGTTGCATATCTTTTTCCTTCAAGGTTTATACTACAAAACTCGTATACAAAGTGTCTACATTGCAATTAGAAGGAAAATCAAACCTGGTTAAATTATCATCATAAATTTATTTTGCTGGAGAATATCATTATACTCTCCGTCTCCTCAGATCATCAGATGACCATACATGTTTAACTTGAGGTTGAAAAACAGCAAATATGCTTTACAGTTTATATGTGTATCGAAAAAAAGGGAAAACCTATATAAATTCTAATTTCTATTTCTATTTATTTCATTTAGTAACCTCATGTTATGGTCATTTAAAATATTCTTTGTACAAGTGTAACTAATTTTTACTCTGTTCCTTTAAAAAAAATCCTTGATGGATTAGCCCAATTAAAGTGCTTATCGAGGAGGTTTAGGAAGTATTTATCAATGTTAATGTTGGTAAGTTTACAAAAAGGCGGATTAAACCAGATTACTTTTCAGAGTGTATCAGAGTGATTATTATTCGTGTCACCTACCTTGACGAGTGTGTGGGTCCCACAACGACTATTTCTACCATTAGAACCAGAGTTCTTTGGGATCACATACTCCAGTCTACTTTGGAATCCGCTGTTTTTGAGGGCTTCCTCATATATACATTTGCTCTCCTCAAAAATTCCTTTACATGAGGATAGTAAGTTAATTCTCTGGTTCACGGCATTAAGAACCTACTACAATAACGTTCTTGGGTGGTTAGAGTCAATATTTACGTAGGTAAGGGTGAAACTGTTCTTACTAAAAGGTTTGAATGTGTCGTTATTTAAACTGAGTGTAAAATATTGGGGGTTCAGATGTAGCGTCTCGTAACTGTAGAAGTAAAGGGGAACGGTTCTTGGGCGGATTATGCAACCAGAAGAACGTCGTATAGAAGGCGTGCATTTCCCCCATGGAACATAATAATGATAGGGAGAGGGTATATATAGGTATCTCCGCTGGGTATTAGAAACAAAAGCTGTATAATCACAGACATTCTTTCTCCAATCAACTACTTAGAAATCAAACTGCTCTATCTAAATATTTTGGAACTTTACGGATCAGGGGCTGGGCCCCAAAGTAAAGTGGAAAATAGTCAGGCAGTCTTAACCGTGAATAGGTTCAATGGTAGATATAACTTGTGTATCGATGAAAAAATTAGTATAATTGATTTTAAAGAGCGCAGACTACTGCTTAATGAACGACACAAGCTTGTGGTTAATGTTGCCTTTGATTTTTTGGCTTTCCACAAAACAAAAATCTACCTTGCATATATTTACATGACTAAAGACTCAGCAACAAAATGTCTGAATCAAATATTTGCTAAATTTTACATGCTGTCTTACATCCGTTCAGATGGTGGATCGTCATCTGTATGAAAGGAGTTACGTTAATTGCTTCACCAGTCTTTTAATTGCTCCTTACTCTCCTCAATGAAATGATCAGTTTGATAAATGTATTCGAGTTATTGGCCAATACTTAACATTGGCCTTGGCATTCTAAGACCTAAAGGGATTTAAGTATGGCCTATAAAATCTTTTCTTATCAAAAACAAACTCATAGCAGCCATTCCCTTACCACACACACACACACACACACACACACATATATATATATATATATATATATATATATATATATATATAAAGTAATTAATCTTTTTATTGACTATTCTATAAGTTTAATGGTGTGAAAATCCAGAGAGTACGATTCCCAAATGAAAAAAAAAAATACACAAACTTGCTTGCTTGCTTGGTTTTATGATATATAGACGTTTGTGGGATATTTAATGTCAAATCTGTTTTTATGGAAATAAACATTTCCATTTCAAACAATTCAGTTTAGCATAAGTACACAGTTTAATTGTTAAAAACATTTCTATTTCAAGCTATTCAGTTTAGTCCGACAGTTCTATTTAAAAAATGTTAGGTTTGCTTACATAAAACAGTTTCATTTCAAACAAATCAGTTTAGCATGAATACATTGTGTAAATGTCAAAGCAGTTCTATTTCAATCATTTCAGTTTAACATAAGTACGCAGTTTAGTTCTATTTGACCCATAAATAGGACCCTATCAGGTGTTACCAGTTAAGGCCAGATTGGACTTGGGGGCTATGGCAAACAAGGAGTGCTCCACATTCCCCAAAGCCCCAGCATTATTAGAACCTTACCTCAGAATGTTTAGTGTCATATCTAGGACACTTGTTGGGGTCTTACTCCTCTGCAGAAAAGTAGTCGGTGTATTCTACAGCCCCAGGTGACTGTGAAAATCCATAAAAAATTTAAAAAATAAAAACAGACTTGAAAATAATCAACACATAACGCATGGCTAACCAAAAGAAAAATCACTGACAGAATTCCCTTATTTGAACGTAAGAGTTCTCAATATTCTAAGTAGAGAGAAATATAAATTTTGTTTTTCATTTTTTGTTATTCACTTACGTATTTGTTCATTTAATTATTAAATTTAACTTTTTTTAAAAATGTATATGCTAATTTTATTCTTCCCGGTAGCTTTTTTAATCAATTAAATGTAGTTTGATTCAACCCTCCTCCAGTCGGAGATATCCTGATGATCCGTTTAGGTGAAACCTAGGTAAATTATTTTCAGACACAGCAGCAATATATATATATATATATATATATATATATATATATATATGAAAGAAAATAATGGATTGTAATCTGACCGTTTTTAAAGAAAAATTAATAACAAGGTAATCCAAGTAGAAGGAGAGATTTATTGAGAAACAAAGGCGACGCTATAGCGTTTCGGTTCTACTGAACCACCATCAGGACTATGAGAGGTTATATCAGTGATTTTAAGTTAACAATGGATGTGTAAAAAGAGTACAAAATATATAAAAACTTTGGAAAATATGTATAACAAGAAAAAGTTGGTTGTTTATGACAAGAAAAATTTGGCCGTTTGATCAAGGAATCAGCGTTTGTTGCTTTAAACTTCGTCACCTGACCTATTAGAAACATTTTGCAGAATTCACATTCCGTTCGTCCATCGAGAAAGATTTTGAATCATTCCTTGTTTTCGACGAAGTTTAAATCCTATAAGTCTGTTTTTTTTTCATATGTATATGCCTCGGATAACCCTAAATCACTTATATCAACCTCAAGGCACAGATTTATGTAATCCAGGAAAATGTTGGGACGGACGAAGAACGCTGGACGTGCTGATAGGTATGATTTTTTCTTGTATATAGTTGGTTTGAAAAGTCTTCCTGTGTTTGAGTTGTAATGATATTGGTATATATATATATATATATATATATATATATATATATATATATATATATATATATATATCATCATCATCATCATTACGTCGTGCTGCCAGCATGGATATGCCTGACTCTCTCTCGCCACTTTTCCCTATCGTTCATCTCCTCTGGCAGGTCTTCTGGGCTACATCCCGTATCCTCACATAGCTGCTGTATGTATGTTCTAGCTGGTCGACCTGCTTTACCTCGGCCATATGTGGGGGTCCATGTCCACCTTGGAGTATATTTATTCTATTAAACCCCTGTTTTTTTTCTATATGTGATTGACCTTATCAAATTATATTTTTTCTACCCATTTATATATTTCCTTTTTTTCTTTTATTATTGCTTCACTTTAATTCGTACAGTTATTCGAGAGTATTTGAAATCTATTCACGGATATACATTATAAACTTTGAAAAAAGTTCTGATATAATATCCATCCAACTCGGGAAACTCAAATAAGAATTATAAAGATTACAAATAAATGAAATAAAAAAAGGCCTATAAATGTAAAAATAATTACCTTCGAGTCTGAGACAAAAAAACTACTTTATTATTTATTTACAGAGAAGATAATATAAACCAAAATAAAACAAGATGACTTGATAGCTTTCAAAAAACATTTACAGACATCTGTGATTTCTTTCACAGGTTAACACATACCGTCCTTCCCTCCGTTAAGTAAAAATATGTTTCTCCATTTCCACGTTCACATCAACAGAAATTTCGATTTTAGAGTATTCGGTAAGAGTTAACGCTAATAGTAGCGAAATCCAATCAGTCTAAAACTAATTGGGTTTCTGTCTACAATTTGCAAAAAAATAATCAAACAAAATTAATAAAATTATTGCATATTCACATGAAGCCAATCAACAAATTAGTCATAAGTTTTTCTCGCGTTTTCCAAAACTACAGGGATGACACGATTGGCAACTGCGCAGAGACATTTTTTTTAGTTTTATTTTCGGCTTGCTTTCATATCATTTCAACCCACAGTCTCTCATAAATTATTTAAACTATCTATCCATTAATTACGAAAAAAAATCGAAAAATAAAAAAAAAAAACAAGTGAAAAAAAATATGTACCGGGTATACCCACGTAAAAGAAAATATTTTCTTAAGTGAAAACTCTCAAGTTAGTAAAACGAAAAAAAGAAGTTATTTTAGTGGACGAAAAAAATATTTGTTTCAACAGATTTTTATTTCAAATCGAATATTACGTATATATGTTATAGATAAATAAATCGTTTGATTGATAGAATGATTGACGTGTTATTATTATTTTTGTCTCCGTTGTAGTTTTTCACATCAGTGTTAGCTGATGTTCTTTCACTTGATTTTGAGAGACAGCAAGTATTCTGAAGTCTCCGGGACTCTGCTCGGTATTCTGGCCGTTCTCAACAATGTTGTTGTTTGGATGGTCTCCACTCGTCAACCACCTCCAACTCCTCCAGTCCCTTTAGTAATCCTTTAGCTACTGTGCCCAAAGCACCAATTATTATTATTATTATTATTATTATTATTATTATTATTATTATTATTATTCCTTTCGTGATTTTCACACCATTGTTTTTCTAATGGTCTTTCACTTGAGTTTGAGAGACAGCAAGTATTCTGAAGTCTCCGGGACTCTGCTCGGTATTCTGGCCGTTCTCAACAATGTTGTCGTTTGGATGGTCTCCACTCGTCAACCACCTCCAACTCCTCCAGTCCCTTTAGTAATCCTTTAGCTACTGTGCCCAAAGCACCAATTATTATTATTATTATTATTATTATTATTATTATTATTCCTTTCGTGATTTTCGCCCCATTGTTTTTCTAATGGTCTTTCACGAGAGTTTGAGAGAGAGCAAGTCTTCAACTCTCGAAAACTCTTCTCGGTATTCTGGCCGATCTAAACAATTGTGAAAGTTGAAAGGTCTCTGCTCGTCCTCCGATTTACAACTCTTCCAGCCCTTTTAGCGAACCTTGGTGATTCGTTCCAAGTGCATCTATTACCACTGGAATCACCGTCACCTCCATGTTCCATTGAGTTTTTACTCTTTTGGCAAGGTTTAAGTACTTATTTCTCTTATCACTTTTCTTGGATTTTTATTCAGTGGTCCGCCGTTACGGCAAAGTCCACTATTCGGCAGGTCCTCTCTTTTTTTTTGTTTTTGTTTTTGTTAATTATCACGAGTTGTGGTCTTCTTGCTGAGATTAATTGACCTGTTTCTATCTCAAAATCTTTCTGCGTCTCGTCCTCTAGGACAGATTCTAGTTTGTGCATATACCATTTGGAAGTGGTACTACATTTTAGTCTCTTGCACACTTACCAGTGGATCACCTTAACCACCCAGTAATCCCTAGTCTTATACTCCTGATGCAATAGTTTGTAATATTCGATTATTATGTGACTAATCATTGTATCTTTCTCACCACATAACTACATACTAGTTATACAGCGAACGGCATAATGAAGACGCAATAACACTTTCTTTACAAAAATATAGCTCTCACATTTTTATTTCTCGAAAAGGTCGAAATTGACGTAAGAGTAAGAGAGAGAGAGAGAGGGAGATAAAAAAAAACGGACGGAAGATTGGTATATTGACCCATGAATTCTTAGCTACGTAGTGCCATATTCATGGCCCCACTTAGCACTTCTACTTCTCAACCTGGGAGGGCATTGCTCCGCCCTGGGCACTCGCTGGCCGCTCTCCGTGACTCTCGTGACGGCATGACTGTCTGACGAGGGTACCAGAGTATATATAACTTCCCAACGCCCATGCGTTCTCCCAGTTGTTCTTCCGGCTGTCAACCCACAGTATCTACTGATACCAATGCATCACATGTTTTCCGCTAATCACTTTGTTTACACAGCTGGAACATCCTGTCCCAGAAATCCGTGATTGACGGGTCTCTCATAAGTCAATATATAACACTCTTACTATTCTGTTGTATATCATTAGCATGATAGTTTTTCACACCAGCGTCAGCCGATGATCTTTCACTGGAGTTTGAGTAACAGCAAGTCTCCTCAAGTCTCCAGGACTCTTCTCAGTATTCTCACCGATCTCAATGGTACAATACTTTGGATGGTATTCGCTTGGTCTCTTATTTCCAAGCCCTCCAGGCCCTTTATTAATCCTTCGATGATTGAACCCAGAGCACCAATTACATTTGGTATAAACGTCAATTTTACTCAGGGTCAGCCGGACAGCAAAGTTCACAGTTTGCAAGTTCTCTAAATTTTTGTTGTTCATTATTATAAGGTCTGGTCGTCTGGCCGAAATTAGTTGATCCGTTTATATGTTAAAATCCCATGGGAGTTTATCTCTTGGATAGCAACTGGGTTGTGCATATACCATTTGTTCGTATGGTCATTATTATTATTATTATTATTATTATTATTATTCCTTGAAATATTTCCCGCCAGCTCAAAGTGATACGTTTTAACTTGAGTCTGTGTTTGGATGGTTTCAATTCTTCCTTGAATTTCCTCTTCTCTGAATCTCTATTCTAAGGGCTTCAACTTAGTATTGGTATCACCTTCATGTACAAAATCTTTTTCTGTATTACTCTCCATCCGTTCAAGTTCCCCAAGAAAAAGTCACATTTATATTTTTGCTTGGATGTGTGTATGTGTGTGAGAGAGAGTGTGTGGATGTGTGTGTGTGTGTGTGTGTGTGCGTGTATATGATTTGAACTAATTAGTCGCTCAAACTTAGCACAGATATATTTTCTTTAAAAACAATTACATTTTATAAAGGGGCTCTGCTCTTTCATATTCTAATTCAATGTGGTATAATTACCCATTTCTTGAACAAGTACTGAAAAAAAACTCTCCCCCTATGCCCAGGAGGAAGTTAAAAAAATCATTAAAATAATTTGACCTGTCTGCTTAATTGTCTTTTCCACCGGTAACTGTTCGGCAAGTGGGTGATATCAACTTAGTTGCTTTTCTGGCCATTTCCGTAGTTTGAATAGTCTCCACCCGTCTTCCAACCTCCAAGACCGCCAGTCCCTTTAATAATCATTTATTTACTGTGCCAAAAGCACCAATCACGATTGGTACAATTGTCACTTTTATGTTCCATAGTTTTTTTTCAATTCCCTTGCAAGATCAAGGTACTAATCCTTCTTTTCACTTTCTTTCAGTTTTATTGTCGTCAGCCGGGACAGCAAAGTTTACTATTTTGCATTTTTTTTTTTTTGGTTTATTTTTATAAGGTCTTGTCTTCTTGCCGAGATTAGGTGATCTGTTTGTATGTCAAAGTCCAATAGGAGTTTATGTGTGTCATTCGCAAGGACAGCTGCTGGAATGTGCATATACCATTTATTCGTATTGTCAAATTTAAATTTCTGGCACATTTCCGAGGGAATCACCTAGCCTACCAAGTTGTGTCTAGTTTTATACTCCTTTTGTGCTAATTTGCTGCATTCGCTTATAATGTGATTAATAGTTTCGTGTTGAATGGTTTCGATGGTTTCTCATTGGAGTTTGAGTTACGACAAATCTCCACAAGTCTCCAGGACACTTCACAGTATTATGGCCGACCTCAATAATGCAGTAGTTTGTATGGTCTCTACTCGTCCTCTTATTTCCATGATCTCCAGTCCTTCTTCTAATTCTTTGGTGACTGTACCAAGAGCATCAATTACAATTGGTATTATTGTCAATTTTATGCTCCATAACTTTTCAATACACTAGCAAGTCGAGGTAATTATCCCTTTTTTCACATTCTTTTAATTTTACTCTGTGATACGTCGGGAAAGCAATGTCCACAATTCTGCAAGCTTTCTTTCTGGTCGTCTGGCCGAGATTTGGTGATATGTTTGAATCTCGTAGTCCCATAGGAGTTTGTGCATCTCATTCTCTAGGACAGATTCTAGATTGCTCTTATACCATTTGTTCGTATAGTGAAACTTGAATTTCTTGCATAATTCCGAGTGGATCAACTTACCCACTTATTTGTGCTTAGTCTTTTATTATTTCTATGCTAATTTGATGCATTCGCTTATCATGTGATTGATCGTTTAGTCTCTATCACCACATAAACTACATTTGCTATTTTGTTGCGTCTTATATATTTTCGCTTTGATATGGTCAGTCCTTATGGTGTTGTTTTTGTGCTGTTATGAGAAGAGATTCAGTTTCTGTTTTAAAGTTTCTTTTTCTTAGCTACCTCCACGTTTGCTCATGTGAGATGTCGCTTGTTAGTCGTTTAAAACGTCCATAGAGTTGTTTTTCTTCCCACTTTTGTATACTGGTTATTGCCGTTCCGCTAGTCCTCATGTCGTAAGTATTTTCTTGTGGCGGTTTACCAGTCTTTCTCCGCACTTTTCGCTTTACTCTTCCAGTCGTTGTAGGGATGTGTCAAAACTGTCTTCAATGCTGGCAAGTCCTCTTCCGCCCTCTCTTTATGACACATATAGTCTGTCAACGTCATCTCTTAGATGCAATGCTTTGTGCATGGCCATTAGTTGTCTTGTTCTCTGTCTATTTGTTTGAATTCTTCTCTGGTCCCCTTTCAAGAATGGTCCCGAGTATCTTACGATAGGGACAGCCCAGTTATTTATCCGTTTGACAAGGTTCCTGCTATAGAGTTTTGTTTCGAGCAATTTTCTGGCTCTTCTGAGATACTTTAAAAAAATTTTTTCTTTCATTTCTGTAGTTTGATGGTGTCAGCTTTCAATATCCTCAAGTATTTGTAGGTTTCCTTTTCTTCGAGGGTTCTAATGACTTCTTGATTTAGTAGTTCAACTCTTTCAATCATGTGTCGTTTTCCACATTTCATTACAAGCTTGGCGCATTTTTCTATGCCAAATTCCATTCTTGTCTGTATATTCTTACAGTGTGTTTTAAGGTTTCCAATTCTTTTTCGCTTTTTGCAAAAAGTTTGATGTTGTCCATGTTCATCATGTGGTTGATCTTTTCCTATGATTTACTGAGTTTCAACATTCCTCTCTTTATTTGTTGTTGTTGTTGTTGATGTTGTAGTTCTTCTTCTTCTTCTTCTTCTTATTATTATTATTATTATTATTATTATTATTATTATTATTATTATTATTATTATTGTTATTTCTGTATTTTTTGGTTTGGTTTGAGTTTCATGGCATATCAATGATTGTAGGTTATTTAAAACCAAATCCATTTTTATGCATATAAACAGTTCTATTTCAAACAATTCAGTTCAGCATACAGAATCAGTCCCATTTTAAGCAATTCCCTTTAGCATCTGTGCGCAGTTTAAATATCAAAACAACCCTACTTCAAGTAAGTTAATTTAGAATAAATCCGCAGTTTAATTCTATTTGATCCGTCAGGTGCTTCAACTCAGGGTCACGGTGGACTTGGGAGCAATGGCAATGAAGAGGTACTCATCATTCCCCAAAGCTCCAGCATTACTGGAGCCTATCCATCTATTGTTTAGTGTCATATCCTGGATATTTTTTTGGGTGGGTCTTACCCCTCTGAGGAAAAGCAGTCGGTGTATTCGACAGCCCTTGCCGATTGGGCTCTATTCTTATTGAGTTGATCTTTCAAATAAAATCTTTTAGTTTTTCACTAACGTTTGAGTTACAGGAAATCTTTACGGCTGTCCAAAACTCGTCTAAGTATTCTTGCAGACCTGAGCAGTGTTGTAGCTTAGATGGTTTCAATTCATCCTTTGATATCCAGTCTTCTCAGTCTCTTTGCCAGATTTTTTTCTAGTTTCAAAAGCTTCAAATATAATTGATATCACTGCTACCATCGTGGTCTATTATTTCGTCGGCTTACAGGCAAGTTTTTAGTATTTGTCCAGATTTTTTGTTGTCTTTTTTTTTTGTTTTCTTTCGCTGCGTTGGAAGGGCAAAATCCAGTAGATAGCAAGTTCTTTTATCTTGGTAATTAAAACTAGATACACTGCTTTCTAGGTAGGTGAACTTGTCTACCAATTACTGAGAGCGCTGAATGTACTTTCATTTTGGTATTTCCCTCTGTGAATGGAATCAAAGGCATTGGTAAAGTCGACAAATAGTATTATCGCCTGTAGGTTTTTTGCCCGAACGCTTTCAAGGGTTCTACGGATGGTCAATATTTTGGTTTTTCCTAAAAACGTTGTACACTTTGGGTTCTATGCGGTTTCGTAGTAGGGCATTGTAAATTTTGGCTGCTGTGGATGTAAGTGTTATGCCTCGGTACTGCTTGGCTAATCTGAGGTCACCCTTTTTAGGGAAGGGGAGGATGCATCCCTTCATCCATCTGTCTATCGGATTTTGATTATAGACTGTGTTGCAGTGTCGGAGTAGTATGTCGTCGAATTGTCTGGTCTTCCATACCTCTGGGGGAATCTCGTCCAACCCTGCAGCTTTCATGTTTTTAATTTTTCTAAGAACCGAGTCGAGTTCTTCTGGAGTGAACGGTCCTAGTTTAATGTCCAATTGCTTACTAATTATTCTGTTGATTGGTTCATGCGTTACTTTCGGTGGCTTTCCTAGTAGGTTTTCGAAATGCTGTTTCCACAGTTTTATTCTTTCCAGTTGGATTGCAGCTTTCAGTTTTGCTTTGACTGTGCTCTTCCTTCCACTCACTTCGTTTATTGTTTGCCAGGCTATCCTGGATTGCCTATCTTCCACTGAGTCTCTAATCTTATCGATCTGATTTTATATGTATTCTATCTGTTCTTTTATATATATCCTTGCTAATTGATACTGTGCCATTTTTAGTTTAACATTGCCGGGGTCTGGATGGTCTCAACTCTTCCTCTGATCTCCAGTTCCTCTTGTCTCTTTTCCAGGGTTTAACAGAGCGTTCTAAAAGCACCAGCTAAAATTTTCTTACTATTAAATTCATGTTCCATTCCTTTGTTTTTTTCTGTGACTCGGTTTAATTATTTGTCAATCTTTTACTTTTCTTTAATTTTCACTGTGTTTTGCCGAAACGACAAAATCTATTTGAAAGCAAATTCTCTTTTTGTTTCTTGGTTAAACTAAGGCCTAACATTCTGGCTGTAATTAGATGATAGAATCTATCTAAGATAGATTCTGTTTTTTTTTTTGCATTTACCATATTTCAGTATGGTCAACTTTAATTTCTTGCATAATTCTCAGTGGATCACGTTAATCATTTCTTACGACTTTATTCCGTGCTGCTATCAAAAAAATTCAGCTTCTAAATTCATGTTTCGGTTTGTTATCTATGTGCAAGCAACCTCGTATGTAATTTTCTAATTTTTTAGCTTGAAGTATCCGTACACTTGTTTTTCTTCCATTTTGCATTTTCTAAATTGTTTATTCACTGTTTTTCTGTTTTTAAATTATTTTTCTAGGTATTCTTATTTTTGTTCCTTCCATGAGTCCTTTGTTGCTTTTTTGTTGGTATATTTTCCTGCTAAATCTAGGCAATCAGCAATGCCGAGTAGTCAATTCCCTTTTTCTTTTCTTTTCACATACAGTCTCTCTAAGTTCTCTCTCCAGTGTAAGACTAGTGCATCTTCTACCATTTGTTTTTTCTTTAGTTATTCTCTCTGGGTTTCTTCTTTGTCTGCTTTAAGAATAGCCCGGAGTATCTTTTAAGAGAGTCGGTCTTGGTATTTATTCCTTTAATGAGATTTTTGCTGCAGAGTTTTGGTTTCAAAAATATTTCTCATTCCTCAGAGGTACTATTTTCTTATTTTTTGTCATCTTTTTTTGCTTGGTGGTACCCACTTCTAGTATTACCAAGTCCTTGTAATTTTCTTTTTCTGTGGGGGTTCGGATACTTTCCTGGTTTCAATGTTCTATTTCTTCAGTTGCTTTCTTTATTTAAACCAAAATTTCATTCCAATATTTTGGCTGCAAATTCTAATATTTTGTTCTTTTTCATTCTTGGAAGACATTTTAATATCATCGATATTCATTGGGTGGTTTATCTTTCCCTCTTACTTTGTAACCTCACCTCCAGATGTTCGGCAGGCCACTTCATCCACAAATATCCGTATTTTGAGGAATTATTTTCCAGAAACAAGCTATATTCTTCACTCGAAGACTTATATAAATAATTAATGATTCCTAGTCATAAGCATGGTTTCTAATATTCTAATATCAAGAACAAATCCTTTGTTTGGAATAAGCTTTGCCATTGTGAATTACTCGTAATATACGCCAACAAATACACGCTTCCAGTCATAAACTCCAGTGTCAAAGCTGCCAGGATTTTTTTAATATAGCTTTGAATCAAGTCAAAGATAGTATTCTTAATTTGACAATTCTTTTTTGTTTTAATTGTTGTTCAGATTATTTTCCAGTTCATTATCTCGCTTTTCTTCTTAAAAAAACTATGGGTTCATACATTCTAAGTTTTTTTTTTTTTTTTCAAAGGGGACTTACTTTGGCATTAAATAACTCAATATTTTTCAACTGCCGTAAAAACTAACCAACAAACTAACTTAAAGCTTTTTTAATGAGTAGACTGGATCATTTTATTTCTACAATATCTTCCGGCTGTTATTAATTATTTTACTTAGTTTTGCTCCCAGAGCTTATATCCGGCTTTTCAGATTATGAAGATAGAAGTGGTAAAGAGTTGAACACTAAGAGATAAAACAATTTCAGAATGCATTCAAAAATTGCTTAAATGAATAGAAGGTATTTCTTGTGGAATGGAAACTCCAAGATGTTATTTAAATGTTATTTATTTTATTTAAATTTTTGTTTAGCTTTGTGTTTTTGTTTGCCTTTTTCTTTGAAAGCGATTCTATGATTACAAATAACTAACGATAATAATTTGCCTTTAATAATAGATTTACGTATCTATTCTGAATAAAAACACAGTTCTAGTTTTGGTATTAAATAAATGATATGCAACTGAAAAAAAAGGAACCAAAAAAAATCATATTATTTTGTACAATTTGCATAAAAATTTAGGTCAAAGGTTGAGGAAAAAATTTAAAAAATATTGATACCAATAGAGTCTATGATAAAACTTTAAAAATACATTACAGCTAATATATATATATATATATATATATATTTTCGTTTTTAAAAGCAAGTCGTAATTTAGCATTTCAAAGTTCTAATGTTTTAAGCGCAACCAGATTTTAGATGAATAAAAATTCCATTCATCATCTTTTCTATTTCAGTGGTAAAATAGTACCCGTCATAATTTAATCTGTGTTCTTGCACCCAGAAAAGAGTTGATATGAAAGTGCATATTCGGCAGGAAATGTTGCGGGAATTTAAGCATATCAAAAGCTCTACAGAAACTGCTAAATCACTTTCCAGTATTTTTGGCTAAGGTGTCATGACTGACCATTAAATCCGAAACTGTTTTTAAAAGTTTCGTCCTGGTGATATGTGATTGATACATGTACTCAGTCTAAGATGCTTATCAGACATCTATCGCTTTAAGAAAACTATCTATCTATCTCTCTATCTATCTATCTCAGTCGGTTTCTATCTATCTATCTATCTATCTATCTATCTATCTATCTATCTCAGTCGGTTTCGATCTATCTAAGTCATTTTCTTTCTTTCTTTCTTTCTTTCTTTCTTTCTTTCTTTCTTTCTTTCTTTCTTTCTGTCTCAGTCGTTTTCTATCTATCTATCTATCTATCTATCTATCTATCTCAGTCGTTTTCTTTCTTTCTTTCTTTCTTTCTTTCTTTCTTTCTATCTCAGTCGGTTTCTATCTATCTATCTATCTATCTATAAGAAAAGTGTCCATGAAAATCTTCCTATTTACAGTTTCCAAATATATATATATATATATATATATATATATATATATGTGTGTGTGTGTATGTGTGTGTGTGTGTGTGTGTGTGTGTGTGTGTGTGTGTGTGTGTGTGTGTGTGTGTGTGTGTGTTTATGCATAGGAAAAGTGTGCATGAAAATCGTCCTATTTACTATTTACAAATGAATATATAGAAGTGTGTGTGTGAGAATCTTCCCTTTCACTATTTCAAAATGAATATATATAAGTATTCACAATTTCCAAATATACATATATATATATATATATAAAAATTTTCTGTGAAAAGATTCCTATTTACCGTTTCCACATAAATATATATATATATATATATATATAAACATTCACATCTCTATATACATATAAACACACACACACACACACACACACACACACACACACACATACACACACACACACACACACACATATATATATATATATATATATATATATTCCTATCTAAATTACAAGCCTATAAATAGTATTGCGTATTATTCATATCTAATAAAGATAATATCATTATTTTGATTATCTTAATCACATATTAATTATTTGGAAACAATGAAATATAATTTTCAGTCTGAGACATTATGAGTGGTCGCAGGGTGTAAGTAGATACGTTATTAAAAAAATAAACAGCAGTCGTATGAGAGACAGTTTGACAAATTTCAAAATCTCCGAAAAGTGAGGTGTAACAAAATATACTTTATCCAATACTCCAAAATGAAAAGTTGTTTTAAGAGTTAATATATCAGTGTAGTCCAAAATTATATTAACATTTTCCAGTAATTAAGGTCAAAGTGTCATTACTGACCACCAAATCCGAAGTTATTTTTAAAATTTTCGTCCTCGTGATATGTGATCCTATTTACCCAACCCCTCCGCTTGGGCAGGATATGACACAAGGTCAATTTTTAAAGCGGAGTTTAGCAGGTTTGAATTCAGAGTTTTCCTTCTCCTAGACTAGTTGCCTCACCAAGGCTGAAGAACCCAGTCTGCCCTACTATTTACCCATAGCTGGAGTGAGAATTATTGGATTCATACCTTTCCCAAGGGTATTAGTGCTATGTGAAATGCAATCTGTCTTGTCCAGGAATTGAACTCGTATCGCCGTGTCCATATCCGGTGACGATAACCATTACACCACGGGCACCTCCTCGTGATATGTGATAGATAGACATTCTCATTCAAGGATGCTCCTCAGACATTGATCGAGAAGTAGAAGATTTGAATCAGTGTCTGAGTGGACCTGTAAATAATGACAATGAAGGAGCGACTCAAATATCTCCACAGCTTGATAACTTTAGTTGATTGATACATTTGTTATATAATTAAAGAATGATTTTTTATATTAATCATTTTTAGTTAATTATATTTCATTATTTAGTTTAGGTAAGGCTTTGAATAATTCGGAGTTTCTTAGCGGATAGTCAGATGGTGCAGTCTTACGCCCACACGGAAAGGATATGACAATTATCATCTGTTATGATAAACCCCCAGACTGGAAATGGGGCTGGACGCTCCTTGGATTGAATTGAGAATGTAGGTGACGTCATGACCGGAAGAGATGTCCTGAGAATTTGAGAATTTTGAAAAGACAGAGTTGAGGTCGATCGTTTTAGGTAGAGGTTGGGTTTTTTTTGTGTTGCATATCCATGTACATGAATATGCGAAATGTACATGGGACGTTCATTACATATATACAAACATATACGCATAGAACATAGGAATCTCGAAATTCGAAAACATGTAACGACTTCTTTGTTCAGGTACGAAACCTTTTAATTACTTTTGAATTAAAGGTTTCGACATAAGGAGAGAGACAGAATCTTTTTATGCTGGCTTCTTCATCTGACCCCTATCTTGTGCGGCACCCATGGTGCGCAAATTCGTCTCGCCTCTGCTAGCCCCAAAAGTCGAACCTCCTCGTTCGGCGTCTAGTTTTCAACTCGCTAACTTTCTTCGAAATCCCCCAAATCCTCCGCGTTCTTCCAGTAGGTGACGTCACCCGCACTTTGTCCCCCGTTTCCCATCTCGGGCTATTGTGACATATCTGAGTGACATGTTCTCTCTGTGCGCGCACACGCGTTACCACCTGCATCAAGGTTGCACTTAACTAACCCATGTGCTGATCCGAAAGGTTCTCAGCCTAACTAAACCCAAAAGCATGAACCGAAACCCCTCGGCTATTATATTATATTTGGTCACGACCGGCGGAGATGAATTGAGATCGTAAACACCACAAGATCCACCGCACGTGGGGGGTCGGTCAGCAAAGTATGGGTAGCATAGACTTTTGAGAATTGTGTCTCTCTCCTCGTGTCGTCAAAGACTAAAGGTAGAAAAAAATAAACTCATTCATACCGCCTGTATATGTATTATTGTTATTATTGATACCTTTATGGCTATAAACAGATTTAGGAAATTCAAGGATTGGATCATTTATTTTGAAGGGGCAAATCATATTAGGTTGTCACTAAAGCAGAATACTAATTCTGTGAAAAAATTCAGTTATTTTCTGGTAATACTTGGTACTTAAACTTTGAATTGACTGAAAGTTTTGATGCATTTGTTTACTAAATCCATGGCATCATGTCTTGCATAAATATCCTTCTTATATATATATATATATATATATATATATATATATATATATATATATTGAAGATAAATATTTATGTAGAATAGAAAACTGAAATTTCTTTTAACCGCAAATTGGGAATATAGATGAGGAACGTTTTTTCCAGATCATTACTTCGAATTCTAGAAGAAAATATATCGCGTATTTCTTAAATCGTTTGTGTGTTTGAAAATCCTTAGTATTTCTTTAAAAAATATCCCCACATAATGCGTAATGTAAATTAATATATTTATATGCTTTGTTTTTTTGGGTTTTTTTGTTGTTGTTTTTTTTATCTGCGTAGCTGTTTTTTGTTTTGCTTTTGTTCTTTGAATATTAAAGTTAAATCCTTTACCATTTTTTTAGGAGGGGATTTTTAAAAAATTATTTTTACCTCGTTTTGAGGTAAATAAATCGTTGAGGCAGCTTATTTTTTTTTTTAGAGTTTAAACGACTTTTATCTTCAATGCTTCTTCCACAGTTCTCTTTTTTAATTAAAGAATTTTACCGAGTCGGTGGAATCAAGGGAAAAACAGTCCCCCCACACGAAAGATTCACTCTTAAATAGCCAAGTGCTTGACAAAAGTATTTCAGAAACAACCAAGCGTTCATAGTCGGATTTGAAAATGGCAGCAGATATCGACGCCATCAAAAACTCATTAAAGTTAAGTCTGTTGTTATCACTATCAAACACAGGAGATAAGTTTAGTGGTCGAGTGTGGAAAACGGAAAGACAGGCTTTGAGATCATAAACCTTTTTTGTTTTGTGAGCTTAAACTGTAGGGGACCTGAAACAAAAAAAAAGTTTTAAAAAATGA